>CM062813.1:607812302-608062302 GCA_031772625.1 Pinus tabuliformis | reverse complement strand
TCCCTTGTGAACTATTGGGAAATGTAAGACTTAAAAGTTGTTGTGAACCTTGTAATGAAGTCTTGAACTGATTTTAGCATGTGAATACATACACACATACATAAACACACTTATATGATGGCTAGGATTGCCATGAATACTGGACTTATGGGGATTAAATTGATTTTGTGAACTATTTTATTACTTTAACTTATTAACTTCCTGGATTGATATTATTTTGATGGTACATTTGTGTATAGGTATGTTGTTATGTCAAAATTTACCCTTATGGTTGTCATTTCCCTTCTGTATTGGTTCTTCTAGCCTTACTTTTTGTTTTTTCATTTCTATGTTATTCTTGGGGATGAGGAAAATGGGGGCTGTGGGGACAGGAAAGCCACGGAGCTTTGGTGAGAGAGTTGAGTCAAACTCAGGAGAGAACACAACTCGAGAAAGACCTACGCACCACGGAAATGAGGAAGGTTGGAAAGGGGGTAGTTCATGATTGGCAGCCACGGAAACATGCTGATGTTGGGAAAACGTGCTGAAACATACCATCGTTGAAGTACTTGGGAGTGTTACTCTAAATGAGATTGTCGGCATAAATGAAGAAATGTTCATGCCTCCAATGTAACAACGAAAACATTATTACCAAAAAATAAAAGTTGGAAGCAATTAATGCAAATTGCAAAGTGAAACGAGAGGAATTTTAGAAAAAGAATTCCCTTGACTTATGCGTGCTTTGCTTATATGCAGGGAGTTATCCAACTCTGGTTTTAATTGAAATATATGTGATGTCCATGACTAAGTGGACAGTAGTATGACAACAAAATGGGTTTGTTGGGTTGACGAAAACTATGGATTATATTATGTTAATTTTAATTCTGATTACGTAGGTAATTCTATAGTGTATATATAATTATATTAATGAATATGAAAATATGAAAATTCTTCTCTTAATTATCACTTCTTTTAATGTATTGCTTTTTCTTATATAAAACTATAATATGGTTTGTTTACTTACCACTATTAACTTAACATTGACTAATATAAATTAATTATTTATACAATTTTTATCTTAATATAACTTTTAACTTGAAGAGTTAGTGGGACTAGTTTCCCTGCGAAACAAAACCACTAATGGCACCAAACACTTGAAAATCGGCAAGAAAAAATACATACCCAGCGTTACATAAACGCATGTAGTCCTGCTAGGTAAGATACACGACACAGAAGAGTAAATGGATCAGTAATGTACCAAATCCGAGTGTGCCAAATAAGAGGCAAGATATGGACTCAAAATTATTACAAAAACTCTAAAAATATTCCGTCATATTGAATGTTATTATTCCAAAGGAGAGTTTTGTACGTCACTCACGCGAAAACAAAAAATTTAGAAGATTCCCGTAATTATTCAGAATTTTTACATGAGAGAAGAGTTCTGTACGTCAGTCACATCGTCCAAAGGGGTTTTAAATTATTCAGAATATTTACATGAAAGAAGAGTTCTGTACGTCACTCACAATAAGTGAAAATATGATGTTTTAGGGGTAATTTAACTGTTAATTTGAGATATGTGAATTTGTTGAAATTTGAGATATCTAAATTGAATCTTTTTTCTGTGACCTGAGAAGAAGATAGGCCATAGATCTCAGAAATTTAATATTAATTAAATATCAACCAAGCTGCCGTGTTCCTCTCCATCACAAAAAAAATAAAGAATTGAGAATAATTTATGTGGATGATGAGTAAATATATAAACAAACGTTCTATTGGTTCGATAAACGTTCAATCGGACTGCTAGGAAGATTTGGAGATTCAGTTATCAACGTTCGATCTATTGGTTAGGCCTACGAAATATCTCACCTAAAGGGATCTATGAGTTTTATCCATATAAACTAGCCCAGTTTAATACTGGAGTTATGCTACTACTCATCATTCAATACAATGAATACATTTTTATTTTAATTTGTTCATTAAAAAAACAACGGGAAGATGATCATTCAATACAATTGATACGTTTTTATTTTTATTTGTTCGTTAAAAAAAACAACGGGAAGATCATCTAAATGCTTCTAACCTGACAGTAATTACTTCAACGATATCTGGAAACTCTGCCGAAAATGTTGAAAGAAACACAACGGAAACACAACAGAAACTGCATCGACATGCCTGGAATCCAACTGCAATTAATTGAATTATATGCCGAAATTTTGGTTAAATCTGTATGCGCTCACAGCCACAATATTCACAATTGTCAACCATATGGCCTATTAATGGTTGAAAGTAACATTATTCAAAGGTAAATATTCATATTTCATTGATTGTTGGAACGACAATATATACAATACTCATTCACGTTACTTATTAATGGAGAAAATAATGGATATATCACGTAGTCCATCGTATGTAAAGATTTATGTAAGAAAGGGTACCATTTCATGTAGGGCATGTTGAATTCATATTTTGTTTGCAAAAATCTTATATTTCGCTACCATGAAAATTCCCGCTAATTTAACATATATGGAGTTCACTAAATTGCATGTTAGAGCTGAATATAATATGAATGAATAACATGATGAATCATTATTATGTAAGAAAGTGTACCCTTTCCTGGTATTTCATTCCATCTAAGGCACGTTGAATTCCTATTTTGTCAAGGAAAAATCCAAATCTCTCTAGCATGTTCCTATACGTGGAGTTTATAAAAATTTATGGTAGAGCTAAATTTAATTTAATCTGAATAACATGATGAATGGTTAAATAAATGTCTCCTGGTGGGGATGATATATTGGCCGTGTCTACAATATTAAAGTGGACACCAGCCCATATTACCCTCAACTACAATCAATAAAGTCTTGATATTTATTAATGTTTTTATTTCATTTAGTTAAATGAAATATATTTAATTTAATATATATATATATATATATATAATATGCGTATAAATTGATTAAATTTTATATCAACATTGAAACTACCATGAATGATGCCATCAATAATTAAATACATTACAAGTCAATCTCCCTGCATACCCGTATATTTCGGACACAGAATAAAACATGGCACCAACTACCGTGGCCTAAAATGCCAGGAAAAGATGTAATGCATTGAATCTAGCAGTGATATTGGTTTGTAGACTGCCATGTGGGTGTCCTATCTAGCAACTGTAGAAATTTGATGCTGTAGGTAAGACCTATAGCATTTTTAATTGAATGATTGATAAATTTCATGCTGCAAGCAATAATTATATCATCATTAATTGAATGTTAGATAAACATCAGTTCATAATTCAAATTAAAATATTTACTCTAAGATATATTTTATTTTTCATATATATATATAATTTTTAATTAAAGAGACCTTATTTTTAAATTAAAAATTTTAAATTTTATTACCATATTACGATTTATTACTCTCACATGTTTAAAACAATCATAAGATATTTTGTACTCAAAATATTTTATATATATTTATTTTTTATTTATTTTTATAACATTTTTTCAATTAGATTGAAAAGCAGAAATGACATAATAACCATTAAGATAAATCTCAACCTTTTACTTTGACTACAATAACTTATTATGAGAGAAATGTTATAGTAACCCATAAAATAAATTATTTAAATTAAATAATAATAATAATAATAATAAGATGTAAGCTCAACTCAATTAAAAGTAATAAGAATAACAATCATATTTATTTCAATTATTTGTTATTCAATTACTAATATTGTAATTTTATTTTTATTAGTAAACATTAAAAACAATTTTTGGAGAAAAAATAATAATATTTTTTTCTAAGTTAGAAGCCATTGTATCATAGAAAATGTACAAAAATTACAATGTGGTTGAGTGAAAGTAGATGACCTACTAAATAGTTTATCGCAACAAAATCAGAAGGGTTGAAGCCTCAAAAGGACTTGAAGCACAAGAGGATCCTAAACTATGCCACAAAATACTTTATTGGGTTAGATGTGCCATGCTTGAGTTCAAGAGGATCTTCCCATACCACTAGAGTTGGTCGATAATAACCTTCGTCATCGGAAAGAGGGAGCATAGTTGGTGGAGGGTGGCTAGCTGGCTCATGTTGCATTGTGGGATGAGGGACTATGTCACAAAATACTTTATGGGGTTCAACGTGCCATGCTTGAGTTCAAGAGGATCTTCCCATACCACTAGAGTTGGTAAATAATAATCTTCATCATCGGAAAGAGGGAGCATAGTTGGTGGAGGGTGCCTAGCTGGCTCATGTTGCATTATGGAATGAGGGTGTTATGTGGGTTGATGTTGCATTGCTGGATGAGTATGAGTGACATTGCCTTGGACTCTAGTATCACCTCCCTTGCAACTAAACATTCTAAGATCCTCAGGAACATTCTCCATGGTACTTTGTTTCTACCGACGATTGGAAGATGAGAGGCACATAGTGCTTTGAGAATGTTGTTGATAGGTTCTAGTATCATGCAAGGTAGAATCCCACGGGATCTGAGGAGAGGAAATGGATGTAGACTAGGAATAATATTGGAGTTGAATGCATAGATCACTAGCAATTCCTTGTAGAGTTGTCAAAGCATGGCATAAGTGAGAGTTCAAATCCCAAACACGTATGTCCAACACCATTTTGGCAACTTTCTAATCATCAAGTTGGCGACCTCGAAGATTACGGGGAGCCCACATGTCATCACCAGTGATTCCCATCTCTTGGGATTCTAGATCTATGACTAAGTGCCAATAGCGACAAGGGGTACTCTCATCGAATTGGTCAGTGACTTGGTTGTGCTAAGGGGGGGAGAGGTGGCCTGCCTCTACCTCTACTTCTCTTACAAGGTCTACCATGCTCGCTCATCATTGCAGCTAAGAAGGAGTACTAGAAACCAATGCTTCTAACTTGTGGTGTCCCCACATTTGGCACTCTTGACATCCTTTGGAGGTGAATTAGTGCCGATATTAGGTGGATGTGTGTACAATGACTTGAAGGGACATAAATTCTAAGTGAAGAGGAACTTGCCACCATCATGATCACTAGAGTAGTGGACAGATGAGGGGGCGGATTCGAGGCACTACGAATCCCTCAAGGTGGATGCCTTGGGCACATTCACCATTTAGATTTTAAATGTTTTTCTCTTCTAACAAGACACTTAGATCTAGAGATATTTTTTATGATATACATATCACATTAAAATAAATTTAAACAATAATGATTAATATTCTTAACCATAATATTTCAAAAGATATAATAATATAATATATATATATATAAATATGTAAATTATAAACAATAGTCAGAAATCAAGATATGGAGTGATGACAAGAGCTAAGGTTTTGTCTTGCAAACTATTGTCTAACACAACTACCATTCGGGAGATTTTTTTTAGGCTATCTGGTGTTCCAATGCTTATAACTCAATAAGGTCTACTTGGTTATAAATACGTGGAGGTGTTCTTCTACAAGTTTGTTCGTGGTTATGGATTTGAATACTATCCATTCAATATGCATCATGATGAAGGTGGCTCTGTCATAAGCACAAAAGGTATGGAAAAGGCCTCGTGGCTCGATCTGTTTACTCACATAGTTCTAGACATGGATAGGGTCAAAAGGGTTTCATGGCTCATGAAGTCATGGTGGATCAATATTTTTTATCTCGCAGATCTAGATGTCGACCGTGCATCATGAAGTTGTGGCATATTAATTTTTTTATTCTCGAAGATATGGACGTGGATAAGGCCGAGAAGGTATCGTGGCTCGTGAAGGGATGGATGGAGATGCTAAAAGTCATGAAGGGCTCACGCTTCATGGTTTTATATATGCAGAGTTGCGCTATACTTTATCTATAATTATTGAAAGAATAATCGGTTGTGGAAGATCTAATTCATTTAGGGCATTCACCCTTTCGTGAGATACCTTAGATATGGCTAAATTAAACGAGTAGAATGGAAGATACCATATCTTCTTAAAAATATTAAATGGTAAGACCTCTATCCTCTAGATCTGGAACTCAAATATTGTGGAAAATTTGAAACAATGTACTCAAAACAAATTGGGTATACTAATAACCCCTCAAAGTTTGTTATATGAGGAGAAATTGCTACAAGACCCCTTTTAATTTCACGATTATGGAATTGTAAGAAATTCTACATTATATTAAAGCCGAAGCTAAGGGGTGGAGCTATCGTCATAGGTTTCATAAACTCCAATAGATCAGTCTCAATCAAGAATGTAGCGAAAGGAAGGCATCCATTCATGTTGAACAAATAAAACAAGTTCCAAAAATGGAAGTTAAAAATTCATACGTAAACTTATCATTTTCTGATCTTCAATCCAAGGCTATAATATTTAGGTTTAGTACTTTTTGGTTGAGATCTGAAGATCTACACCAGCGGATTTATTCTTTTTGGACAACAAACTATGGAATATATTTATGCTCCAAAATTTTCTTCATAGTTCAATTCCATACATTGAAAGGTCTAGAGACTGTCCTAAAAGAGGGACCATGGTTTTGGTGTCGAGCAGGGCTCTTCATTATTCCATGGTTTCCATATTTTGATGCCACAAGCGCTGTGGTTGCAACAATGTTGGTTTGGGTGAAATTACCAAACCCCCCTCTTCTTTTATAGCACCATCAGGTTCTTGAAGATATTGAAAGCACTCTAGAAAGATTAAAAAAAATGGACCATGACATAGCATAAAAGGACATCTTCATTTTTGCCAAAATATTTTTAGAGATAGACCTCAATAAGTGTCTACCCGATCATATCCATTTGAAACATAAAAACTTCTAGTGCACAAAAGCCTTAGATTATGAGAACATGACATTTAGATTTTGAATGCATTTTCAAATAAGACGCTTGTAGAACACTTCAACCCATAGGAAAAGAAGATCCCAAAACAGAAAAAGTAAAGGATGGCAAGTATTGACACTCTCCTTTCTAAATATTAAGAAGAAGAGATTATGGAGGAAGTTCCAAAAAGGATACTAGGTTGGTAGAGATCAAAGAAACAAAGCAATAAAAGGAGGAAACACTAAATGAACATGAAAGGAGGAAACACTCAAAGAAACATGCATGGAGCGTATAAAATAAATCATGTATATGAGAGCTCTAACTCAAAAAAATAAGTCCCTTCACGTGCAAGGAGGAAACACTTAATGAAACATGCATGTCCCTTCACATGCAAGGAGGAAACACTCAATGAAACATGCACAGAGTGTACAAAATAACTCATGTATATGAGAGCTCTAACTCAACAAAGAAGTCCCTTCTCATGCAGCTAGAAATGAATTGGAAATAGTAATAGCTAAACCCACATGTGAAGTTTGATAAAAACGTTCACAAAAAAAAAAAAAAAAAACGAAAGTTAAGTGACTTTTATCACACTTAATCCCACCAAAACTCATGTAAAATTGTTATTATTTTATTTCTTTTTATTTGTTCATGGCTGACATTATAGAATGTTTAACAACATTTACATGATGTAATTTTATTCCTTTCTAATTTTTCTATAAATCCATATTCATTCTTAAAATAATAATTCTTAAGATTTTATAATAAAAAAAATTTCATTTTGAAAATTTTGGTGCCTCTAAAAAAAAATGGACTAAGAATAAATCTATATTAATTAAATTAAAACCATAAAAACTTTATTTGTAAATCGAAATATCTATTTGCCTTTCACTCCTAACCTATCTCCATAATAATATTGAGTGAGATACAATGATCCAAGATCACAACGAATGGTTGGATGGCTGGAAAAGTCTTATAATACATGATTAAATGTGCAAAGCTATGCTATATATTTAAATTTGGTTTGCAAAATTGTATCATAAAAATTTATTTGAACTTATAGTAATTGGATAATTTTTTTGTATATGTTAAAGGTTCATATAACCTATATGCATGCTTTTCGTGATTGTTTTAACAAATTAGATACTTTCATCATCGTGGTTACTATGAACTAATTCTACGAATCAAACGCACTGGAACAAAGCAGCCTACAGAATTATGTAATTTAATACCGAGGAAGTAACATGCCCAAAAAGGACGTTTGCCGAGTGAAATTGTAACTCTGTACAGATTATTAAATCTGTGATGAGATCGTTGTGTAAGTTAAATTAATAAACTTTAATACATAATTTTTAAATCTTTTTAAACCTTACAAACTAATAATAAGTCAAAAAAATTTAACTTTACCGTTTACATTATACTCTGCAGTAGACTCTGCAAGTGGCAGCTATAATCACTGATAGATAATACTTGTAATTACTCATAATTTTTTCATAATTTTTTTTTAATGAGAATAGTAATGTTGAAGTTATATTCGTTTGTACCGTCAACGTGGACCCTCTTATTCCTGCCTCCGGCATCGCAGGGACTATAGCGGTCCATCGAACATTTGACCAGCTATTAATCCATCCGTTGATCTTTTTTTTTTTTATGTTTTCTTGTGTTTTAACCAAAGTTTAATCGTAGCAATTTTGCTCACTTAATTTTATCCGAAGTTTTAACTCTGAAAGCATTCTACCTTTTATTAGAGGCTTCACGTGGCCCGATGCAAGAAAATGGTGGCAATACCATTTTATCCAAAGTTCTGTCATCGTTGCCAATTTCTTTATATCAAAGTTTTTGCAATTTATTTATATCGCAGCGTTTGAAATAATTTATGCAAAGTTTTTAAGCCTCCACTGGAAGTGGAGGCTGCATGCCACGTGCATGTTCTTCGGGCCACTTGTCACCTCCTATATCTCCTGTCCCTCTCCTGTCCTGTCTTCGTTCCACGCGATAAACAATACATGCAATATCTGTTCCCTCTGGGTCATTCCTCTTGCCCCTCCATGCTCATGTTAGCCCATTGTTCTCTGCAATAGTTCTCTACAATAGTTGAGCCCAGCCTGTTCAATTCGCAGAAGAAAAGCAGAGAAAGACAAGAGCTCCACTGTTTCACCGAACATTGGAGTAGTTGAGCCCAGCCTGTTCAATTCGCATAACAAAAGCAGAGAAAGACAAGAGCTCCATTGTTTCACTGAACATTTCTTTAGTTGATTTGCACTGTTTCATTGATCGATGGCTTCACCCAATGCCTGGCTTCGCCCAATGCCTATCTTATCCGATTAATCTGTGCCTCGAGGTACAATTTAGAAATTGAATTATATTTTCTTGTCAACCTAAAAAAATCATAACTTTTCATTATAAAAATGATTACAGTAGCTTGGTTTGTTATGCTTCTTCAAAATTGTTTTCATTATAAAAATGATTACAAGTAATCAGTAACAAAAAAATAAATTTCCCTAATCAAATTTGCTAGAATGCTAACCTGCTGCAGTGCTGTCGGAAATTAATGATAAATTGCCTCTGTGGAAACCGCGTCAGAAGACTGGTACTGATATTCTGATGGTCATTCAACACGCTCTCCTTGAGCTGAAGGTGAGTGGCGTCAATGCATTGTATAATTTTCAACTGCTGCGTCCCAATTTTTTTCTCTAAAGCACATGTTTCATGATTTGATCTGCAGTCAAATGATCTACCACTGAGCTATAGGTTGTCAGATTTAGCAATTTAAATCAACATCAACCAAATTATCCAGAAACTCGCATAGGAACCAAATTATCACCAACAACATAACAACTATTTTATTTAAGTTCGAAAATCCCAATTCCTAGTTACTCCATTTCTATTCAATTTCTTTTATATTATAATTCCTCAAGCAAAACGGGTAGGCTCTTTACCCAGTTACTCCACCCGCAGGTTCTCGTATTTAGCAATTTAAATTAACATCCAGAAACTTGAGAACCCAACCAGGTTAGAACCCGTGAACTCGCATAGCCAAAGTCAAAGCCGAAATGGAAGAGGGCCCAACCTAGTTCGAACCAGTGACCTCTTGATCTGCAGTCAAATGATCTGCCACTGAGCTATAGGTTGTCAGATTTAGCAATTTAAATCAACATCCAGAAACTTGCATAGCCAAAGCCGAAATGGAAGACAATTTAAATCAACATCCAGAAACTTGCATAGCCAAAGCCAAAATGGAAGAGGGCCCAACCCAATTCGAACCAGTGACCTCTTGATCTGCAGTCAATTTATTTTTAATTATGCTAAACTGAGAACAAACCCAGAAGACAATGTGATGTCGATCAACTGGGGCCAACACGCTGAGATAAGAAGGATGGTCAAATGTCATTTACAAAAGAAGAAAAGGGGACAGGTGGCTTGCATGCAAGCTTGGGAGTCCACTATTTTCCCAAATTTGTTTATATATATATATATATATATATATATATATATATATATATATATTTATTTATTTATTTAATTTATTAATTTTTTATTTCAAATTTCACAAGGTCTTACATTCTAAAGGAAAACAAGCAGAAGAATGAATGTGGGTATGAAATGAAGAAACCTGCAACATGACAGTAAAACAAGATTCCTTTCCACGGGAAAATTATTGAAACATATATGTTTTTTTGCATTGGGTGAGACAGGGTTAGAGGCAGTGGACTTGTCAGGTCTTTCCATCGCAACATTCTTGTACACCTTCCTATATGAAAGCTTGAAAACCGTACGTAGAAAGTCTTTCAGAAAGAAGTGCAAGCGTAAGAGATACTAGAGAATGTCAATTTCCGTATAAAGTTTTCAGAAGGAAGTACAGACATAAGAGCTAACAAAGAGTACCGAATATGTAAGATTGCTTCAGAATGTGCACGAAAAATAGTGGCAATGTCCGCGACAAATTTGAAAAGGGATGCAGCATGACGGATTTCCCCGCTACCATTGACAATTTTCTGTCAAAGCTGGAACTGGCCATTTTATCATTCGAAATAGCTATTCACATCTAAAATGATAAAAAAGAATCCATCAAGAATGCATTTTCACGTCCTGCTAAATTCATCCATTTATAGAGAACAAATTTCGGAAATAACGCACAGCATACCTACCTAATCAGCCAACGGACTCGCCTTTGTTGCCAATTTTTCCGTCAATATAACGGTCGCACTCTCAGACGCTTCTCGGTCTTCTCTTTAACGGATGGACAACAACGACTTCTGTTCTAGGAAGAATGTAATTAAGATTCGAGAGAATTCAAGGTTCAACGAACATTAACAAAGTTTATTGATGAGCACGGAGATGAAAATCGGGCGTCCAGGTTCTCGCTGAAACTTATCCAAATAAAACATTAATGGTAAACTTCCACACGTAGTTAGATGAACGGGCCCCATTTGACCAACTTGGTTCATGCAGTTGATAACGTGTCTGTGGTAAGAAACACATGTCAAACTTTTTCATCCATTACCGGATTATTTACCGAAGTGCTAAGTTCGTTCGATGAAGTTCACTGGTATTGACGGTGACGGAGCATGGTTATTTTTGAAGGTGGAGAGCATCACGTGGGATTCCGAAGCCATTGTTACACTCCCGAGAAAACATTAAGTTGCCCATAATTAACCGCAAACTACTATGCTGATTGTAATCGAACCCTAATTAGTGGGTCGAAACACCTAATTTGATAGCTCTTTTGAACACTCGTGCATCTGGTCACAGTTCATCTCGAAACACCTTCTTCTATCATCAGTGACAGAAATTTGAAAGGATTTACCTTTTGTACTTTCTCGGAGTGGCCGCATACTCCCATAGGGCAAGCGGAGCTCGGCCTTTCCTTGGAGCACGCTTTGACATGGCTAGTATTATCATTTTCATTTTAATATTTCCATCTGCTTAGGATTTACCTTGTGTACTTTTTCCAAGTGGCCGCATACACCCACACGACAAGTAGAGCCCGACCTTTCCTTTGGAGGATAGTTTGACATGGCCAGTATTTAGAAGGCAGAGACTGGTCCGAATGGCCAAGTAACGATTCAAAATATTTCATCTACAACCACGTTTGACCGCAGGTTGAATTCACCTGAATCTGTAATTTTCATATCTTTATCATGAAAAAATATTGAAATGCTTTTGTTAAAATTTTTAGCATTGCTTAAAATATTTTATAAAACATGAAATTTGGAAGGGTAAGTCACTCATACGCATGTGTACATGAGCAATCATTCACCTTACATTCATATATGACTTCTACGCAATTATTGTTTTGCATGGTTTTGGATAATATTGGTAAGGAATGATAATATTAGGTTTGAATAATTTACACATATTCAACGAAACTACGACGAGATATCCGAAATAAGCAGACAGTCGACGATAATAAACACCCACCAAATCATCTCGCCCGTTAAAGGAATTCAAATGTTGAAAGGTGATGCTAAGCAAACACTCGATAATAATAAGTACACAAACTCAAATCATGTCAACTCTTAAAGGAATTTCAATGTTGAAATGTGACCATTGCGATATCGATTATCGTGGAGGTGAAAAAATATGCAATACACTAGTAATATATGCAACTAACCTACATTCATGGAAACCTAATTTTATTGAAGTCGAGTGTTTAATATATAGGTGAAAGGCCTTCATAAAATCAACATAGAAGCAGTAGCGCTGATTCTGTCTAGCCTCCTAAATGCTAGCTCAAACAGTGAATATGTGATGCATTGTCTGGTAGTCTCGCTTGAGCCCGGCTTGGCCTCTAGCTATCTAACTGTTCCTCTCAAACCAATCAGACTCATAAAGATTGATTGCTGTAGGATATAATTTAGTGAAAAGTATGACCAATCATGGCAGTCCTGTAATTCTTAGTATCCACGACATTGCTTGATTTGCGAATAGGGTGAATGATATGGTGGAAACATGAAGGGGTGGAAATTGGAACAAACAACCTCATTAAAAAGGATAGCAAGTGGATAGAATGCTTTCTGTACTGGTCGTACTAATTGAAGGACCTGTCCGGGAAGATGGCAATGGCTTGCCAATATCATGGGGCTTTTGGTTTCAGTTGTGCATCAATGCATGGTACAAATAAAACCAATCTACCAGTTAGCTTTTAAACAATTCAAGAACCAAAAATTCAATTATAATTACAATTTTGTATTGTTGTTGTGGCAGACCCCGGCAAGGACTACCGCCACGGCCGTGGCTCCCTTGTTTAAAAAAGACATGTTTTGTTCATTTGTACTAAAATATCAGAGAACGATTTGGACTCTTCCCGTTTATTCTGGAGGACCCTAGGAGTTGAGGCCATTGTCAATGTCACAGACTCCTGCGAAGGGTTGAACATGATACAATTATGATAATAACTAGAGAATGTCGGTTTTCGAGCAACCAAATATAATATTATGAAAATTTGCATTTAATTAGGAAACTTTTAATAAAGCTAAAGTAAGACTTACGCCTCAAATTTTCTGGATATATGTTCCATTTAAATAAGTTTCTTCGGATGATCTCCATAAATTACACAAAGATTTCAAACTCAAATATATTTTTTTTACAAAATTTTTAATGCTAAAATTGTTGTACGTATCGTATTGTTGTCCGCACAAGATGAAGCATCAGCTATACGAAATAAATAAAGGTTGCGTTAATCACATGCCACCGGCAATATACAGTCTCCAAGCAGCTGAAAAACCCCCTTGAAATAAGATCGTCTGGCTGATAAAATCTCTGCTTACATAATCTACAAGCTGGATCGCATCCCATGAATTTACGTACAATGTAGACTGTTGATAGTTTTCAAAGTCGTTCTCCAAGTGCCAGTTTTCAGCAATAGATTTAATAGTCGACTCCTCCTGCAAACTTCAAATATTGACAAACTTCTTTCTTAAATAGAGAATGGGGATGGGGGGATGCCGAATGCAGGGTTGGCTTTCATGGCTGTTAGTAATATCGGGGCCAGCAGAATTATCCCCAATGATGGAGGATGGATTAGAAGTGAACATGTCAAGGAATCTCCTTCTCCAGGCTTCTCATGACTCCGTTTAAGAGCTCCTCACTGGCAGCAAATTCTTCTTCGTCGTCGTCATCTACTAAGGTTTGATCTAATTGTAGTAGGTGAAGAAACTGGTCTACTTCTTCACGGTGGATTCTGGAAGCGTTTCGTCTTCCGGACGTCAATGGAATCTGCTAGAGCCTCGGGTAGCCGGTGACGTTATAGAAATAGACAGATATATAGGGGAGTTGAAGCAAGATTGCATGGGAAGGGAAGTTAGAAAATAGAGTAGTTTGGATGTTTGGAGACGCAAGGCATGAATCTTCCGATCCACCATCAGCGCCTAATTGAATGAATCTTCCGATCCACCATCAGCGCCTAATTGAATGTTGGCAACATGTCTGCTTCACAGAAAAAATGTCCACTTTTGAATTTTCGAAAACTTCTAGCAAGACAAATTCCAAGAAAACGAGAGAGATATGAAATGTTTCCCAAGTTTTGTTAACTCCGTGGGAGAGTGGGTTAGGTGTGTTGTTATGGACGTGTTGTAGTGTGTGACCTATTAACAATCTTGCCCGTTTGACTGATCCAACGGTTAAGCTTCTGGAGGATTTGAATAAAGGTGATCCGTTTGATGGCTGGATGTACAAGATTTGAATGGTGAATGGACGTGATAACGTATGGGCAAAGCCAAACGGGCATCGTTATCTTGATTGCCGGGCTCCCCTGAGCTTAACTTACTTGATTGCTGATTGGCTGAATATATGGTAATTTGATAGACATGGTGTGGTATGATTGTATGGTAAATAGACGTGATAACTTATGGGCAGAGCCAAATTAACATCGATTGCCGGGCTCCCCTAAACTTAACTTGATTACTGAATATTTATCAATCTAATAGAGATGGCTTGGCTCCCTAAACTTAACTTTGTTGGGTATTTTTCAATGGGGAAAATACCAAAACCAAAATTCAAACTAAACACAGAGACAATGCTCTGTTCTTTGACTCCAGGATCTTTTATGCACAGGAAGACTTAAAAAAAAAATTCAATTAGAGACAGAGTATTTCACCATAAAAGATTTCTATTCATTAAAACAAAAAAAATATTCACTCTGTCTTCATATGAGAATTTACACTACTGGAAAATTCCCAATAACATTTACTGCTGTAAAACCTCCATTCACATTTACTGGTGTAAAACACTTTTACATACTGCTATAAAAAAAACAAAACTTACAGAGTTACAAAAACTCGCTCCACCATTTTCTTTATGCACTGCTGTGCAAAACCACACATGGTTTTTGCTATACCTCTGTTTTACAATACCTCACAAAAGCATTACAGTCTGTTCCTTATGATTTTTTCGCACTGCTGTGCATACAACTCTTGTTCTATTTCGCTGCTGCGAACACACACACTATTTACCTCCCGTGTGTCATGCATAATAATAAAAGTCAACTCTTAAAAAAAACATGGAACACATTTCACGTGGCTCATATACATATATAACTTTAATACAAAACATGCCTATTAAAAACATACAACTAACACACATAAAAAAAAACTTTACGTGCCGTAAAAAAAACATGAAACGTATACCATATGGGACATATGCCCATAACCAAAATGAAAGCCCTCCACCAAAAAAAATACGGACATCATTAAAGACATTTAAATCCCTTTTCGGCGGTCAACGACAAATCTTGAATTTTACTCCACGCATGAGCTTTAATGTTTTCCGTATGCAGGTTTGGAGCAGCTTCGGACGATCAACGGTTGAAGAAGGTGGAGCAGATCGAACGGCAGATAGCAATATCGGAAAGCCAACATAAGCTGAACATTAACTCCCGAGATTCTTACGTTGCGTTACGTCAGGGCTGAACCACGTGTCGGCTCCAAATTATATCAAAGCTCCTTGCCGGATTATTCCTTCGTCGGCAAATCGCTCCGAGAAAATCCGGTGAACGGTTTCCGGCTTGGTTCACGGTTTCTAGTGGTCTGCGTTGAAATTAGATTTCAACACTCCCCTTTAATTTCAACAACTGGGCATTCGGTCATACCGAGACACTTCCTCAAAAATTCAAAGCTTTTCTGATCCAATGGCTTTGTCAAGATGTCTGCAACCTGTTCTTGAGTCCTGCAGTGTTCTAGGACAATTTCTCCATTGTTCACCAATTCTCTGATGTAGTGAAACCTTGTATCAATGTGTTTCGTTCTCTTATGAAACACTGAATTCTTTGACAATGCAATAGCTGAGCTATTGTCACAAAAAATCACTGTCGCTTTTGCCTGCTCTTGGCCTAAGCTTCTCAACATTCTTCTCATCCACACTGCTTGACATGCTGCTGCTGTAGCTGCCACATATTCAGCCTCTGCTGTAGACAATGCTACAATGGACTGCTTCTTAGAAGCCCATGAGATGGCTCCTGAACCCATATTAAAAACATAACCGGAAGTGCTTTTCCGATCATCTACACTTCCAGCCCAATCACTGTCAGTGTATCCAACCAAATCTGAATGCTCTGAGGCATGATATAAAATTCCAAACATTTTGGTGCCTTTGACATACCTCAAAATTCTCTTTGCTTCCTGCCAATGTGCCTCCTTCGGCCTCTCCATGAACCTGGAAATTAAACTAACAGCATACATTAAATCAGGCCTAGTTGCTGTTAAATACATAAGGCTGCCCACAATGTTTTTATACAAGCTAGGATCAAAATCCTTGCTGCTGTCCTCTCTGCTGAGCTTTAATCCCATCACTGTGGGAGTGATGGCTGCCTTGCATTCTTCCATCTTAAATCTGCTCAAAATTTGATTTACATATCTTGCTTGAGATATAAAAATTCCTTTTTCATTTTGATCTACTTCTATGCCTAAGAAGTATCTCAAGAAACCCATGTCAGTCATTTCAAATTCATCCTTCATGACTGATTTAAAATTCTTAATGAGCTGATCATCATTACCTGTGAAAATAACATCATCAACATATAAGACAACAATTAAAATTTTACCATCTTTTTCTTTGATGTAAACAGTGGGTTCTCCTTCACATTTGTCAAATTCATTATCCAATAGATATGAATCTATCCTGCCGTACCATGCTCTTGGCGCTTGCTTCAGCCCATAAAGAGCTTTCTTCAATTTGCACACTTTGTGCTCTTCACCTTTTTTCTCATATCCGAGAGGCTGTTCCACATAGACCTCTTCCATTAACACTCCATTTAGGAATGCTGATTTCACATCCATTTGGTAGACTTTCCATTTGTTTTGTGCTGCTATGGACAGCACTGCTCTCACGGTTTCCATTCTTGCAACCGGGACGAAAGTCTCCTCATAATCTCTCCCATACTGCTGCTTGTAGCCTTTGACAACCAGCCTTGCCTTGTGCCTTTCTATCTTGCCTTCAGCATTGCTCTTGGTTTTATAGACCCATTTCACACCAATGACTTCTTTGCTTTTTGGTAACTCAACCAAATCCCATGTTTTGTTTCTCTCTATGGCATTCATCTCCTCATCCATAGCTTCTATCCATTTCCTATCTTTAATTGCATCTTCGAAATGAATAGGATCATCAACATGACAATACAAGGCAAATAAGGAATTCATTCCTTCATCATAAATGTCACTTAGATTTCTAAATTTCTTACCTCTTTCACTTGGTGTGCAAGTGCTTGAAGATGCACTTGAATTTCCTCCTTGTGGTGTGCTTGGAGAAGCACTCTCATTGATCCTCAATGGTGTTCCTTGCTGTCCTTATGTTGGCGCTGCTGTTTGGGGATTCATTTCAGCCACCTCCTTTTCATCTTCATCATGAGACAAACAGTTTTTAACATTAACTGTCTTCTCTATGCTTCCATCCCAAGCTTCCTCTTCAATGAATTGAACATCTCTGCTGACAAAAAACTTCTTGGTAGATGGGATGCACAGCCTGTAGGCTTTGGATTCATCACTGTGTCCAATGAAGATGCATTTCTCCCCTTTGCTGTCCAACTTCCTTCTTAGCTGATCCGGAATGTGTGCATAGGCCACACACCCAAAAACTCTCATGTGGGTGACTCCTTGCTTTCTCCCACTCCATGCCTCTTCTGGCACTTTGTTCATGACTGCTTTTGTAGGACATGTGTTCAATATATAAACTGCACAATGTACAGCTTCAGCCCAATACTCATTTGGCAAATGCTTTGCCTTCAACATGCTCCTTGCCATCTCCATGATGGTCCTGTTCTTCCTTTCAGCAACTCCATTTTGCTGTGGAGTGTACCTTGCTGTAAATTGTTTTTGAATTCCATTTTCTCTACAAAACTTTAGGAATTCATTTGAGATATACTCACCTCCTCTATCAGTTCTCAATACTTTTATGTGCAGCCCGCTTTGGTTCTCCACAAGTGCTTTGAAATTTTGGAATTTGTCAAAGACTTCACTTTTGTTCTTGAGGAAATATATCCAAGTCTTTCTTGTAAAATCATCAATGAATGTCAAGAAATATAGGCTGCCAGCTAATGATGGAGCTTGTATTGGTCCACACAAATCTGAGTGGATGATTTCTAAGGGTGCCTTTGCCCTTATGCTCTTCCCTGATGGAAAACTTTCTCTATGTTGTTTGCCCAATATACAACCTTCACAAAGGCTGTCCGGCTTCTCTATCAATGGTAATCCCTTTACCATTCCTTTTCTGCTCAATAAGTTTAGGCCTCCAAAATTTAGATGCCCGAATCTCAAGTGCCATAACCAGTTCTCATCTTTTGGCACGCTTTGGAAGGCCTCTTGGGTAACTGCTGCCATTTCCTTCTTGTTCTTCAAGTCTGCCCTGATCCTGAGAGGGAACATCCTGTTCCTTGTCATCTTCACTTCAGCAATGCATCTTTTGCTGGGTGGTATATCCATGATGGTGCACACATCATTTACAAAGTAAACATTGTAACCCTTTTGGATAAGCTGTCCAACACTCAATAGGTTACATCTCATTCCGGGGACATAGTAGACATCTGCTATGGTTTTTCTTTCTCCTTGCTTTGTAAATATTTTTATCTCCCCTTTTCCCATAACAGACACTTTACAATCAGTTCCTAGTGTGACCTCTGATTTCAAATTCTGATTTAAGGCTGAAAAGAGGGCTATATTCCCTGTCATATGGTTGCTGCAACCTGAGTCTAAAAACCATATGTCTTCACTATGTGTTTCAGCCATGTTACAAGCTAACAGGACATTATTTTGACTGCTGTTTTCTCTTGTAACATTTGCATTTTGTCTACTGTTCATATCATGCTGTTTCTTTCTACAATCACTTGCATAATGTCCATACTTTTTGCAATAATAGCATTGAACATTAGATTTATCATACCTTTGTCCTTGAGCATGATGTTGTCCTCCTTGTTGGCTGCTGCCTTGGCCTTGGCTCTGATTTTGATTGCTGCCTTTTCCTTGTGCATTTGATGGGCTGTTCCTTCCACCTCTGTTCTGGCTTCTGCCTCTTCCTCTTCTGTTTCCTTTGCCTTGACCTCTTCCTCTTCCAAAGGACATCTGGGTCTTGAAGGCTTGCTCAAGAGATGAGTTTTCATTCCTACTCAACCTTTGCTCATGTGTTATCAGTGATGCATGTAGCTCATCAACTGAATAGTTTGAGAGATCCTTTGTCTCTTCAATGGTGGTAACTATGGCATCAAACTTTGAGGGTAAGACCCTCAATATTTTCTCCACAATCCTTCTGTCTTCAATGGTTTCTCCATGAGTTCTCATTTGTGTGATTACACCAATCACATGAGTGAAGAATGAGTCAATGTTATCTGACTCCTTCATGCACAGATTCTCAAAATCCTTTCTCAGCAATTGCAGTTTTGCTGTCTTCACTCTCTCCATGCCTTGATAGGCTGTCTTAAGGGTTTCCCATGATTCATTTGCTGTCTTAGCTACTGCTAACCTTGGAAATATACTCTGGTCTACTGCTAGATACAACAACACACGGGCTTTTGAATCCTTCTTCCTATTGCTCTTCAACAGATCCTTCTCTCCCTGAGTTAATGCATTGAACTCAGTTTCATCTGCTGGTTCTTCAAAACCATCTTCAACTATTTCCCATAAGTCTTGGGAAGCAAGCAAGGCTTTCATAGTTATTGACCAGTAGTCATAGTTCTTCCCATTAAACTGTGGGAGCTGGGTATTAAACATACCCATACCAGTGCTTGTGTTGGCCATTCCTTGACTGTGTAGGTTTAAAAACAACTGACTGTTTCTTCAGCGACAAAAAAAAAACTTTTGAAATACCTGAATCCTTTGATGTCTGAGTCTTCTGTCTGCCTGAGAAGTTTTGCTGCAGCAACAACCTTCTCCCTTCAGCTTCTTTAACTTCTTTAAAGAGCCTAAGCCTGCTCTGATACCACTATTGGGTATTTTTCAATGGGGAAAATACCAAAACCAAAATTCAAACTAAACACAGAGACAATGCTCTGTTTTTTGACTCCAGGATCTTTTATGCACAGGGAGACTTAAAAAAAAATTTCACTTAGAGACAGAGTATTTCACCATAAAAGATTTCTATTCATTAAAACAAAAAAAACATTCACTCTGTCTTCATATGAGAATTTACACTGCTGGAAAATTCCCAATAACATTTACTGCTGTAAAACCTCCATTCACATTTACTGGTGTAAAACACTTTTACATACTGCTGTAAAAACAAAACTTACAGAGTTACAAAAACTCGCTCCACCATTTTCTTTATGCACTGCTGTGCAAAACCACACATGGTTTTTGCTACACCTCTGTTTTACAATACCTCACAAAAGCATTACAATCTGTTCCTTATGATTTCTTCGCACTGCTGTGCCTACAACTCTTGTTCTATTTCGCTGCTGCGAACACACACACTATTTACCTCCCGTGTGTCATGCATAATAATAAAAGTCAACTCTTAAAAAAAACATGGAGCACATTTCACGTGGCTCATATACATATGAAACTTTAATACAAAACATGCCTATTAAAAACATACAACTAACACACATAAAAAAAACTTTACGTGCCGTAAAAAAAACATGAAACGTATACCATATGGGACATATGCCCATAACCAAAATTAAAGCCCTCCACCAAAAAAAATACGAACATCATTAAAGACATTTAAATCCCTTTTCGGCGGTCAACGGCAAATCTTGATTTTTACTCCACGCATGAGCTTTAATGTTTTCCGTATGCAGGTTTGGAGCAGCGTCGGACGATCAACGGTTGAAGAAGGTCGAGCAGATCGAACGGCGGATAGCAATATCGGAAAGCCAACATATGCTGAACATTAACTCCCGAGATTCTTACGTTGCGTTACGTCAGGGCTGAACCACGTGTCGGCTCCAAATTATACCGAAGCTCCTTGCCGGATTATTCCTTCGTCGGCAAATCGCTCCGAGGAAATCCGGTGAACAGTTTCTGGCTTGGTTCACGGTTTCTAGTGGTCTGCGTTGAAATTAGATTTCAACAAACTTGATTACTGATTCGCTGAATATTTAACAATCTAATAGATATGCCGCCCCTATGTCCATCAGATGCCCAGATATTCAGCTAATCAGCAATGGAGTGGAGTTAAATTCAGGAAAGCCAAAACGGTATAATTTAATCCATTCGTTGTCATGAATCTTTTGAGATAATTCTTTGTCATGACTCTTTTGAGATACTTGCGGGCTGTTTAGCAGGGAATCTCGCTTTCATTTTACGGTTCACGGCATTGACAAATCTGCACAAATTTCAATTATTGTAACAAAAAGAATCATAATCCTAACTAATTCAGGGAAGCCAAAACTGTATAATTTAATCCATGAGTTGGATTGACTCTTTTGAGATACTTGCGGGCTGTTTCGCAGGGAATCTGGGTTTCATTTTAGCGTTCACGGCATTGACAAATCTGCACAAATTTCAATTATTGTAACAAAAAGAATCATAATCCTAACTAACTTATGACAACAAGCCGCTTTTCGAATCTAGCTGGTTAATTTTATTTGAATCAAATTGTTATTATTTATATATTTTTACTTATTAATTTTTATTTTTTTAGTGAGAAGGGTGGGAAAGGTGGTTTATAATATATATTGGAATTTGATTTAAGTTCGAAGAATTTCAAATTTTTAAATTATAAATGGTAAATATTTAAAAATATTTGTCTAATATATAATTTAATAGATAATATAAAAAATTATAAATGGTAAATATTTAAAAATATTTATTTTATATATAATTTAATAGATAATATAAAAAATATATGAATAATTTTTAAGTTTATTTGGTCTATTCTTCTCTTTAAAGCAGTATAATTTATTAAAAAATAAAACATAATTTATTTTAAAAAATAGTTTATAAAAAGTTGCATTATAATTTATTAAAAAAATGAAGCATTGTCGTTCCAATCTGTTCTCGTTTATTACAACTTCTTAAGCAGTCTCGATTTCAATTGTTTTCGAAACGACTGTCTCTACGTTTTGATTCCAACCACAGTCGTCTACCCATCCTCATGGAGTTGGAGGGTTTCAATTAGATGTTCCAGCCGTTCTCGCGCCACAGTGGGTTTTGGGACGTTAGCTGCCTGGTTTTGTGTGAAGTATTTGCACATTGCAATTGGCGGGTATTGGGATGTTGCACGAATGTGATTTAGAGCTGTTACAATGCAAATTGGAGTCTAAGGCAATTTATTTTATGCACATTCATGTCTTTTTGCATTTTTATATTTTGGATCCATAAGAGACGATGAAGCTGTATAGATATGTCCCGTGTCCAGAATAAGGAAGTCTATGTTTTCTGGAGTGGGACGTCTGCAGTTGTAGAGGCCGGCGTATATGGGTGTCAATTTGAAGATAAGAAACAAATACAACGCTCCTTCAACTTAAATGTCTTTTACAGATTTTGAAGTTGTCGTTTGTGCTGGTGTGTTATCCACTAGGCATCAAACCCCGTCCATATGAAAGGAAATCGAATACCAGAGATTTCTATCAAGAAATATCATAAAAGTGACAGGAAGCATATGATATGAGAAATTACTTATAATGGGCCAGACATGGTAAATTCGTACACGCACTGGAAGACGGGAAACAAGCCACCCAAAATTGAAATAACTTTCTAAATATCTAGACAAATTTTTATCCTTAAAAATTTCTTTAGTTGGGTTAGTACAATTGTAAAGGTTAGAGTATGTAATTTATATTTATTTTAGGTGTGAGTATGTTTGTGGATTGCTAAGATTGGTTGTTTTTTAAGTAAAAACTATTTCCTAGTTCTTAGGAAGTTGTTTGGCTTAATTAGATTTTGAGAACTTCTCTAACTATATAGATCCTAGATTTGCTAATGATTGATATACTTTTTGAACTAGTTATTCATTTGACTAAGATAGTGTGTTTAACTTGGGATGAAATTTATGTACTTATATGTGTAACATCATTTAATTATTCAAAGTACTGAAATATTTTTCTGGTGTGTATAGGATCTACCCTTCCGTTTTAACATGGCATCAAAACTCATATAGGTTTGACTCCCTCACAAGAGGCCCTAAGAACATGCAAAGTGTAGATACTTTGAGGGGACCACCATTGTACTTTGTATAGAGTGTTATTTTCCAATGTTTAAGTCATGTTCCCCATCTTCTTAGAAATGTGTTTAGATAAATTGCCATTTTTTTTATTCACTAGCACTACAATTTAGTTTGGAAAGTTGGATTTGTGTTCTTGAAGAAACCTCTATGGAAAACCAAGAATAAAATTAGAGTGACATAGCCAAAAGCATTTTTGATAGTTCCAAGGTGGTGAAATGGAATGAGAAAATGCTCAAATAAGAGATGTGGTGGATGATCCTCGGATTGAAAAATATGTCATTTTTTTCATGTATTTCAAGAATGGTGAGCGAGGTTTGTGGAATAAGTTGCATAGTTTTATCATATGGATGATTTGCTAGGCCAAGTTCAAGTATGAAAGAGGGTCAAACCTTATAGTAGAGTTGTAGGCTTGAATCATTCCCAATGATGGTGTTGCAAAGAAGTAACAATACATTAGAGCCTGAGGGCTTGAATGCGGGTCTAATAGATTTACAAGAAAATAAAGTTGGCCAAAAAGCGATTCAAGCAAATGCAGGAATTTGAAAATTTTGTATAAGTTTTCAGTGGATTTTGGTTACAAGTCAAAGTTGTAAAAGATGTTCTCACCTATTGGACTCTCGAATTGTCCTCAATTTTAACATCTTTTTTCTTTCCTTTTCATCCCCTTCATATATATATCTTAGTATATCTTTATAATTTATAAAGTCATCAATGTTATTTCCATCCTAACAAAAGGTATCAAATCATTTAACGCCCATAATCTAGAACATCTTTATAAAATTGATTATAATATCTCTTTGGCTACCGAATTGTAACATTTCCATAGATAACTGAATTTTTCGTAGCTCCATCCATGGTAATACATGATGCAGAGACTTTCAAAGTGAACAAAGGGTATGAGCAGTTTCCAAATGTTAAGGACACGCTCATCCACCTATTGTGCCAACTCAAGAGATCAATTGGATTGAGGATCCCTTTGGTCAAACATCGCAGAAAATTCGTACACGCACTGGAAGACGGGAAACAAGCCAGCCAAAAATTGAAATAACTCTTTGAAATTTTGAAATTTTCGTTTTCGTTCGTTTTTGACAAGTCCATTAAAATACAATTAATATAGGAGATGCCGTTGGTTTTTGATACGTCCATTTAAATAAAAGAAAAATTAGGAAAGGATTATTCGAGAGGTTTCCATGTTGAATGCTAAGCTTCTTTATAAATGAGGGACCGAGAATGTAGACGTAATTTAATGGGGAAAATTTATTAATATTTTTAAATAGGATTATAAAAGTATGTTCTTTAACTATGTTGATGTTATATCATGAACATATTTAAATATTATATATTTAATCCATCCCGGTTAGGAGGAAAAATTTTAAAGCCAATATTTGGTGAGTGGGTTAATTTTACAATTTTTTTTTTCCAATATAAAAAATCACAATTTTTTCCTTTTCTTTTTTTCCAAGAATAATTCGCTTAAGCTTTATAGCATAATTTTTGTTTGCCTTAAAATAGTAAAAATCTTATCATGGCCATACCAAATCATTATAAATTTGATTATTTAGCAATTTACATTTTGCATATTAGCCACTATTAACATGGCCCATGTTTCTAAATTTTAAGACAAATTTTTATCCTTAAAACTTTCTCTAGTTGGGTTAGTGCAATTGTAAATGTTAGAACATGTAATTTCATTTTATTTTAGGTGTGAGTATGTTTGTGGATTGTTAAGATTTGTTGGTTCTCTAAGTGAAAACTATTTCCTAGTCTTTAGGAGGTTGTTTGACCTAATTAGATTTGAGAGCTTCTCTAACTATATAGATCCTAGATTTGCATATGATTGATATATTTTTTGAACTAGTTATTATTCAAAGTGCTCTAATATTTTTCTGGTGTGTATAGGATCTACCCTCCCTTTTTAACATGGTATCAAAGCTGGTATATGTTTGACTCCCTCACAAGAGGGCCTAGGAACATGCAAAGTGTAGATAATTTGAGTGGACCACCATTGTAGTTTGTATAAAGTGTTATTTTCCAACTTTTAGGTCATGTACCCCATCTTCTTAGAAAATAGCTAGAGAATCTACCATTTTTTTATTCACTACCACTATAATTTAGTTTGGAAAAGTTGGATTTGTGTTCTTGAAGAACCCTCTATGGAGAACCATGAATAAAATTAGAGTGACATAGCCAAAAATGTTTTTGATAGTTCCAAGGTGGTGAAATGGAATGAGAAAATGTCGAGATAAGAGATGTGGTGGATGATCCTTGGATTGAAAAATATGTCATTTCTTTCATGTATTTCAAGAATGGTGAGAGAGGTTTGTGGAAGAGGTTGCATAAGTTTTATCATAGGGATGATATTCTAGGCCAAGTTCAAGTCTGAAAGGGGTGAAGCCTTAAAGTAGAGTTCTAGGCTTGAATCATTCCCAGTGATGGTGTTGCAAAAAAGTAATAATACGTCAGAGCCTAAGGGCTTGAATGCGGGTATAATAGATTTACAAGCAAATAAGGTTGACCAAAAGGTGATTCAAGCAGGTGCTATAATTTGGAAATTTTGGGTAGGTTTTCAACGTAGTTTGGTTGCAAGTCAAAGTTGTAATACATGTTCTCACCTATTGGACTCTCGAATTGTCCTCAATTTTTACATCCTTTTTCTTTCCTTTTCATCCACTTCATATATATCTTAGTATATCTTTACAGGTTATAAGGTCATCAATGTTATTTCAGAAATAACAAAAGGTATCAAATCATTTAACGCCCATAAACTAGAACATCTTTATGAAATTCATTATAATATCTCTTTGGCTACTGAATTGTAACATTTCCATAGATAACCGATTTTTTCGTAGCTCAATCCATGTTAAGACATGATGTAGAGACTTTCAAAGCAAACAAAGGGTATGATCAGTTTCCAAATGTCAAGGACACACTCATCCACCTATTGTACCAACCCAAGAGATAAATTGGATTGAGTATCCCTTTGGTCAAACATCACAGCCAATGCTATTATGTTCGTACGTAAAAGTTTAAGGAAGTGGTTCCACGAGTGTAGAAAAAAGGTTGCCAAGCAAGTGAGTTTTATGTGGATGATGTGTAAAAGAAAATCTGCATGATTTTCTACGATAAAGCAAATCATGTCAACTCTATTTCGTAATTAAAATAAAAAACTATGTTATTTCTCTATAAACTTGCCTTTTGGGATTTCTTTCTGAAAGTTGTTAATTCACAGATGTATAAATCTCTCCTTGCATTGCAAGGTGAGATAATAGACAATATATGGTAATTACTCTATTTATAGTTGTGCAAAACACACTCTGTTTTTATCAATGCAAATACCCTATTCCTGAAAAGCAAATGCGTCCATTGCAAATTTGATTTGAAGTTTATAATGCCTTACACTCAACAAGAGTCCCCCATGGAGAGTTGTAAGATAGTTTATATGTTTTGATTTTACTAAATTATTTTAATTAGTCAGAATTGAATTTGCACTTAGCTTGCTTTACATTGTTTCTGTTCATTTACTTGCCATCGATTTTCTTGTACAGGATTGAACACTCACTACAAATTAAAAACAACCAAAAATATTTTGAATTTTCAGTTTTCTTCATTTAAGATTTCCACTTAGTCTCAAATTTAAATGTTTGAATTAATTTAGTTCTTGATTGTGCACATTAGTAATCTATCATAAGTTGAAATGTTATTTCAATTGGTTAGGTTTTGAAACAAGCTTTGGTCCTACTGATAGAATATAATTTTAATTCATTGTAGTAGATTAAGATTTCATTCCAGCAAGTAGATTATCTCTTTCAATTTGATGCCATTATAATAATTTCTTTGATTCAATGCAATTAGAAATAGATCTTTCCATTTGATGCAATTAGATTAGTCCTTTCAATTTCATGCAATTAGATGGTCTTTTAATTTCATGTTACTAGAATAGTCCTTCTTAATTCAATACCTGTAGATAGTATTTTCTTCAATTCCATGCAAGTAGAATGATTTTTTCAATTTAATCTTATTTTTGAAAGCATACCTTTCCTCTTCAATTTTTATAGAAAGAACATGTCGGTAAAGTTGAATTGAATTAATCTTGACTTAGTCCTTCTTTAACAATTTCCTTTAGTTTCCTTGTCATCCTAAAATAAAAAATAGAACTCCTAGCATATATTGTGCACTTGCACTTCATAAGTACACGAACCTTGGTTGACAATTAATGAAGTAATTTAACTACCAATTAAATTACCCAACATCACATGTCCTTAATCATGAGTAGTAGTAGTAATAAGGTGGGAATTGACATGGAAAATGCAATGACATTCAAGGTGATATTGAGGGCATCCATGAATGACAACATGTCATTGTTGAGGACCTTGGTGGAATTATCACATGGAGTAGTGGAGACTTATGACAATGATGATGATGGTAGATTTGTGTGGCATAAAGAGGAAATGCCAGGTAACTTTGCATGACATGTTTTGCAGAAGAGAAAATTTGAATTTATTTGTAATGATGTTGTAGGAGGTCATGTAAGGGAAATTTTTCTACAAAGACTAAAAATGAAAATATCGACTATTGTCGAGGCGAATGCAAGAAATTATAGTTAAGGGTCTTAGTGCATAGATTCTAATCTTATCGACTTCAAGGGAAGAAATTTGAAAAAATCATTCCAAAGAAGTTGTTGACGTATGCCAATGTTTTAAAATTGTTCACTAACCATAGTGAGATATCTTCCCACTCCCTTGTAAAGAAAGTTAAAAATAATCAACATTAAAACTATTATGTGGGACCCTACCTTAAGAAAACTCTTTTCCACCTGCAATAGTTTATGGAGTTGATATATTTCATTATGAAAGTAAAATTCCTGCTATAAACATACAAGTAAGAAAAATATTTGACCCTATATTCATAAGGGGCAAGGGTTAAAAAAGTTTTGACACACACTCATATATCATGCAAAGGGTTTTGTTTTTATTTTACATGCGATATAATTTATAATGGAAAGGGTTTAAAAATACTTATAGCATACATATGAATTACGTCTGTTTGGACTTTATGCCTTATAAACCCTATCTATTCAGTGGCATTCAACACACACACACACATATAAAATGTGTGATATGTAACATGTGGTGTTTGTAACTTGTTGCATCATTGGATTTATGACTATACTATGGAATGTGGTCTCCACTCCACAAATGATATGGTACTATTCTATATAATATTTAGGCATGATGGTTGAAACCATTGTTAATAGTTTTGGGCTTATGAATAAGACTAATACAGTGGAATTGTTTAAATAATATGAATTTATATTGTTTGGTGGTCAGAGTGGTGTGAAAGTTATAATATATGTTGTGAAGCATATGGTGGATGCACTTACAAAGTAAGGATTAAGTTTTCAAAGTAGTATTTAATGATACATTTATAAAGTGAGTGATATGAAGGCACTATTAGAAGTTATGAAACATGCTACATGTGGAAGAATGTTTTTCAACATCAACCAATATGTTTGGATACAAAGGTAATGTTTTATGACATATTATTTGTGACATATTGTGTGGCACGATCTTGAGCCTGATTGGGAACAATTGTTATTGACTTGTCATTCCATGTATCAAGCTTTGTACAACACCACAATTGTTGCCACAAAGTAGTATTAATGCTAAGTCTTTTCTGGAGTATTGTCCAAAATTTCCATTACTAACATTTCCAATTCTCCATTCCTTTCTAGCACAAAGTCATTTCCATTTAATTCTCTTTAGTTCCCTATTAAAAAATATTGTCAATTTGTCATCCTATTCACGTCATCATTTCTCCACATGGTTCACTCTTATATGTAAATGATTGACACCAGGCTTGCCATGAATCCTATGTGGCATTTTTGTTATGAATGCAATGATTACATGGCCATCCATGTATCCCTCACCATTACTCCTCAAACCTCATTCAGGGCATGCCACCTTTTTACTTCGACCACGCTTTCTCAGGGTATTAGTCACGTTTGATTTTTGTTGGTTTCATTTGACCTTGTGCAAAAAATTTTGGAACCATTGCTCAAGGTCAAGGAGAAAGATGGGAATTTCTTGAAACTTATTACAATAGTTTGAATATGCTCAAGCTGCTAGGTATGCCTCAAAAATGAATAATGTGCTCCAAACATTGATAGAACAAAATTACATTCATTTTGTATTCCTCCTACCCTTTTTCTTCCCTTGTGCGTACTACTGGTTGATTGATATTGTCACAAGACATTTCTATAATTATATCTCCTCCTCGTCATTTAAAGTATCAATTCATGCTTATTAAAGAAAAAAAGGAGGGTACCCATGATAAGATTTTAGTATCGCCCCAAGGTTTTTTATTTAGTCTTTATTGTGTACTAAATGCGAACCTTTGAGGTCAACGTCCTTGGGATAAAAATAGCTTGGCTTATATTTTTTTTATTTTTCGCAAGAATTAACCTTTTCCTTGGGAAGTTAAAATGGTTGATCTACTGCATGTGCTCTATCATTGAAAGAAAATTTTCACCTTTGCACATTTTTGTATGGTTAAAGTTCGATATGATTTCATCTATTTTTAAAGAAATTTTCAAACCAAAATTGGAGCATGCACTAAGCATAGTTACTGTTGTGGAAGCGTTTTGATACACAACTATGCTTGTGATTTTAACTCCAGTTTAAATAGCTATTGTAATAATGATGCATTAGTTTAATCTCTATACAACATACATTAAGCTCTACATGGAAATTTAATATCTATTTGTATATTTCGCATACCAATGGGAACCCTCGAAACCCTAGGGACTTAGGCACAAAACCTTTGACGCTGCCAGTACATAAGAATTTTGTTTTATATCCAAGGGGAAAATAATAATTTTCCTTATGACTCCATGACATAGCATAGCATGGTTAGTCTCTCTTCCTAAAAAAATCCAAAAATAAAAAAATAAAAAATCTCCAATTGTTCCTGTTCCCTCTTTTCTTCCTTTTATGAATAAAAAAGTCCATTCAATCGATGTAATCCATGAATGATTCCAAAGAAAGGTGAGAGTCAGAACCTCAATTAACCACCCAAGTTGGGGTCATTCTTCCTTTCGTTCACCAGGTTCTATCACTAATTTTCTTCAACTTTTGACTAATCAGCGAGACCCACTATGCGACATCAAAGGGCAGACCTAAGACTAGGTCAGGGTTCTAGAACTTTAGATCTTTTACCAATAAGGTCACACCCAGCTACACTGACATGCCTCATGTAAGTCGGGGTCAGGACTTAAACAAGTTTGCACTTACTATGGAACATAGAGGGATCATAAAGCTAACCTATGGCCACTAGCCCACCACTTCGAAATGTGAAAAATAATCAGAGAATTACACTTTAATTGAGCTCATCTCCTCAACAAAGATTCCTTCCTCTTTGATCAAAGTTTAGAATTCCTTTTCAACATAACTTTAACTCAAATATTCTGCCATAACATAGATTTATTCTTGCATAAAATCTTACCATTATTTGATGAGTAGTAAGGAACTAGGTTGTTGTCCTCCGTTCACTTCACTATAAATCAACTTCGTGTAGAGATTTAAAACTCAAAGGAATAAAGAGACATAAAATGACTTAGACCAAGATTTTAAACAACAACATAACAAGTAGTGAACCATCTGAGGCATAAGACAATATGATTTTTCTTTCTTTTTCTCAAACCTTCACGCCATGAGGTCCTCGACATACACATATATGCATCCAAGAAGGGAATAGCTGCAAAACAAAAAAAGGAGGCGTTGGATAAGGACGACCTCTCTAAATATCGACAGTTGGGCTTCTCTAGAAGCTGTATATTAATGAGATAACTAGTTTTCCCAACTAAAAGGACACATCAATAAACATCACAACACATTCGGCATAATTCTCCATCAAGCAACACATAAGAAACCTCTAATAGATATTTACATAGGGATTTCTTTTCTTAAGAAACTAAAAAAAGTGTGGAGCAATGATCCTACATCAAACTCATGGGGTTTGAAGTAGTTCTTCCATGGTTTATAATTTCTTCTTCATTCATCCAAACTGCTTCTTCAGCTGGAAGACCCTTCCATTTAACCAAGTGCTCATAATAATTCTTGTTTTTTGGTTCTTTTGATAAGTTTTTGGTCAAGGATCCTCTCCATATGTAGCTTTTGAGTTGTAGGTAGTTGGGTCTCCCACTAAACATTCTCTTTTCCTTTCTGGTCTTCTTCTCCAGGTTCTTGATAAGGATACAAATATGCAACATTAGATATAGGAGAAATTCTTATATCTGGGGGTAACCTGATCTCACAGGCATTTTGCAAGAACTTCCTCAAGACCTTGCACAGTCTAATTTTTTTTAGATTCATCTTATTGTATTCATGCTTTGGGAACCTTCATCAAATCAGATAAAACCCTATCCCTCACTTCAAAATTTACCTCTCTCCACTTGAGATCATCTCTCTACTTATATTTAAGACTACTTTCTTGTAGTTTCCGTCTAACCTGCTCATGAATCATTTGCATTGTTGTAGTGGAATCTTCCACATATACACTCTGATTATCTTCTTTCCCCAAATTCTTGAGTTCAAAAATACCCCTTAGATACATGTCATATACAAACTAAAAAGGACTTTTTCACGTGCTCCTGTTAGGATAATCATTATAGGAAAATTCATCTTATGGGATAATTTAATCCCATTGCTTATTACGCTCATTAACTAGACACCTTAATAAATTTCCTAGACTCTTATTAACTACTTTAGTTTGACAATCTACTTTGGGATGGTAGGATGAACTATATGTCAAGTTTGTCCTGAGTTTCTTCCATAAAGTCCTCTAGATATGGCCCACAAACTTGGTGTCTAAATATGAGACAATGCTCCTAGGTAGTCCATGTAGTCTCACCACTTCCTGGGAAAAAAAATTTGTAATGTGGGAAGCATCATTTGTTTTTTAGCAAGGTATGAAGTGTGCCAATTTTGAAAGTCAATCCTTTACTACAAAAGTTGAGTGATTTTTCCACTGAGTTCTTGGAAAACCTAGAAAAAAGTCCATACTAATGGCTTCCCAAGATTTGTTTGGTATCGGAAATGGCTGATATAGCCCTACATTTTGGTGCCTTACTTTACCATGTTGGAAAATTTTGCATCTGCCAAAAAAAGTTTTAACATCAATTCTCATACCTGTAAAAAAAAATGATCCTAATTTCCCATATGCCTTGAAATGGCCAAAGTGAATTGTAATTCCTCCATTGTTCTTCTCTTTTATCAAATTATCCGTTATTGATCCTCACAGATTGCATAGTTTTCTGCTATTAAAAAATGATCCTTCTTGAATCATGTACTCAAGCCACAAACTTATATCTTTCGCCACAATATTTTCACAAGCTTCATAAACTTCCTTGAAATATGGATCCTCCCTGTGTAATTCTTGGATATGTTCATATCGTAAAGTTTTGACATGTAGCTCATGTAAAACCAGACAACTCCTGCTCAAAACATCAATAACTTTGTTACCACTTACATTAATATGTTTAAAAACAAAAGAAAAAAATTGCATGTATTCAACCTATTTTGCATGTCTCTGTTTCAACTTGTCTTGTTTGGTTATGAGTTGCAAAGCATGATTATTTTTATATAGGATAAACTCCTTGGGTATAAGGTAATCCCTCCACTTTTTGAGGGACTGAATTACTGCATAAAATTCCTTGTCATAAGTGGAATACTTCTGCTTGGTCTCATTTATTTTTTCATTGAAATACTCAACTGGCTTATCATCTTGGCTAAGAACAACTCCAATAGTCATTCATCTAGCATCACATTATACCTGGAAATGATTTTGGAAATCAACAAAAAATAAAATAGGTTTCTTTGTGGTTTTCTTCTTCAACAATTCGAATGCTTCTTCTGATGGTGCTATCCATTTAAAAGGTTGTTGTTCCTTTTTAATAGTTTCCATTGGCAGTGCAAAAATGTGACTAAAATTTTGAAAAGTTTTCTATAGAAAATAGCCAACCTGCGGAAGCTTCTCACTTCATGGATACTCGTTGGAGAGGAACAATATTTAATGGATTGCACCTTCTCAATGTCTATTTTAATCCCTTCAAAAGAAATCACAAGTCCTAAAAAACAACTACGTTTTAAGAAAAGAACACTTCCTCATATTTATTAGAAGTTTATCCTACTACAATTTCTTTAATACCCATTTTAAAAATCTAAGATTTTCCTCCTTGGTCTTATTGTACACAAGCATATCATCCAAATAAATAATCATGAACTTATCATTGAATTTTTTGAATACCTCATTCATGAGCCTCAAAAATGTATTGGGTTTGTTGGTCAAGACAAAAGGCATAACCAACCACTTGTACAAGCCATCATTGATTTTGAAGGATGTCTTCCACTTGTTCCCTTCTCTCATTCGAATGGGATGCTACCCACACTTTAAATCTATTTAGGAAAAATATCTGGAACCAATGAGGATATCCATTATATCGTACATGTAGGGTAAAGGAAATATATACTTGATGGTTATCTTGTTAATAACTCTGGAATTAGTGCACATCCTGTAGCCCCTCGTATTTCCTTAGACTTAGGATAGTTGGCACGACACAAGGACTTGAACTTTCTCTAATCAATTTTGTGTCTAATATTTCCTAGAATTGATTTATAATTTTTTCATTCTCTTGAGGTGTAATCCAATAATATTCCTTTCTGGTTAAAATTCCTCGTAGAATTAAATCTATATGATGACTAATGCTCTTTACAGGTGATAAGGCATTCGAACAACTCATCGGAAATAACACCAGCAAATTCATTTAACAATGATTAGACTTCAATAGGTAACTCATTCAAATTTGTATGTGTAAGGAAAGTATTAGGATTACCAATTAAATCGAACTACACCACTTCTTGTTGCCTTACTTATTGCAACAACTCCTTCCCAATCATTATTAATACACTTGGATCTGTTTCCTCTTTGGTTCCTTTATTTTCCAAGGGTAAAAGCACACGCATGTAGTTATCCTTTACGAAGGAGTAGGTATTTCTCCTTCTGTCATGGATAGCTCCTCTATTAGACTGTTATGACCTTCCTAATAAGACAGGGCAAACATCCATAGGCATGATGTCACAAAAAACCTCATGCTTGTAGCTGCCTATATGGAACTCTACCTTTCTCTATTCGATGAAGAGAATCTGATGTACCTTTTGCAACCATGTCACCTGATAAGGTGTAGGAGATGTCATCCTTTGCAGCCCCAATTTCTCCACCATTTCCATAAAGACCAAATTGTATGTGTTTCCACTATTCATAATCAATTTGTGGAATTTTCCCTTGTACTTGCAGACTGTTCTTAACAATTTCCTTCACTGTGCTAACTCTTGAAGTACATTTTTGAAGCAGTTGGAAAATTTTGTGCTTGTTATAAATACAAACAATGTAACAACCCTCATCAAAAATCCATGTATTAAATTTAATAAAGGAAAAATAATAACCAAGTTCATGGGACATGTATTCCAAGTTGAATGTTGGGAAAAACATCCCAGTGTGGGTGATCATTTGCTTTATTATGGCTAAAGGAAATTAGCAAAGGTAATGGAAAAGGATTTGAAAAGGCAAGAGGAGTTAAAAAGAATTTTATTTATGAAAATAATGGAAATTAGGAGAAAAGGAAGGTGAAAGGTCACATGTTGCATGTGAGGAGGAAAATGAAGGGAAAATATTGGAAATTGAATAAAATAGAGCCCTCATTAATAAGAAGCCTTTCATGGATCAATACACAACCTTTTGTTAGGTCAGTTTTGGAGTTTTATCTATTCTCTCTACTCTCTTATACTCTTGGACACTTTAGATTATTCTTGGAGCACTCTAGAATTGGAGGAAAGAAGGCAAAGGAAGGAAAAGAAAGCAAGAGGAACCAAGGATCAAACAAGGAAGAGTGGGAATCAAGCAGATATAATGGAATTACTTGCAGGTATTCAGTTGCATGTATGATTTCCTTACTATTTTTGGTGTGCATGGTACATGCATGTGTGTTTTTGGTTCCCTTGCTATCATTGGCATGGGTCTTTCGATGTGTGATAATGGTTTTGAAACTTGCCTTTCCATTTCTAGATAACCATGGTGTGATCGGGATCTCTTGTTTTGGTTGAGCTAGATTGCGGGATGGATTCAAAGCTAAGTGGGGTGGTCTCAGGATTATTCACAAGGCCTAGGAATCCCTTAGTGGGATATACGGTAAATTCTGGTTATGAAGACCCTTGATTTGGCCTAGGAATCCCTTGATCGGTAATGACGGGATACACGATAAATCCCAAAGGGCGAAGATCTCAAAGGAATAGGAATCCCTTGATCTGAAATGGCAGGATATATAGTAAATCGGAAAGGTGGAAACTGAAAAATTCCTCATGGTTTAGGTGGAGAGATATAGAGGCATCCATGTTTGTGTAGGGTCTAGTGATCTGGTGGGATTGTGGTAAACCCTGGTTGTATTGATGATCGTTTCGGGCCTGGGAATCCCTTGGCGAATATACGGTAAAGCCCGAGGAATCCTTGATTGGTTCTGTTATGAGTCCCACATTCATGCTTGGAATATGGCATGGGGGTGATTATCTAAATGAAAGATTTGGTTCATCCCCATCTATGGTCAGGTCGTGGAAGTCCCTCACTTGGTTCGCTTATGCATACATTAATAAGAACTTCTTTTTCTTCGGCATTTCATGTGTAAATTTACTTGTTAATATGTGGTTTTTATGGTTGTTATACTCTTGTTATTTTGTTGGTTTTATGCTGGTTATAAGCATGGTTCATGACAAAATTTGGTTATTGCTCTCATCATAATTTTATTAGTACAAAAAATTTGAATGAATATATGACCTAATAGACGATAATGCAACTATTTTGATAAGGCATCAATTCTTCTTGACAATTTCTAGATAGGTATGAGACCCCTATGCTTAGATCTGTGGTTATGACCTGTAGATTACATGGTTGTGATATGTTTGACAAAATGCATGTTATGGCTAGTAGGGGTCAAGTCAATTCCTCGTAACAATGTTTCCAGTAATAGCTTTCATTCATTGTTATTTATCATTTCTGGAAGTTTCATGATGTTTTTGGCAGAGGCCTGAGACCTGGCCCTGAAAAAGTGGCACAAAATCTGGGGTTGCTAGCTCGAAATTGCCTGAAGAAGGCCAGAATCACATTCATGCCTTGTTGTGGGAGTGACTAGAGGGTCTCAGTCACATGCATGGCTTGTCATGGGACCAACTGAGGGTCTAGCTCAACAAAATGAAAATTTGTCTCAGGGGTTGGGCACCTGGAAGGGTTGGTTGTCCCCTAAAGGTTTTGTAGCTCCTAAGAAAGGTTAGATTGGTTTTGTTTTATCGGTTCCACTTCCATAAATGGAGATGGGGAGTTGAAACACATCATAGGAACTCTTCGTCGTATGTTTACCCCAGTGGACAAGTTAGCTTGCTTAAATGCGGGAGGAGGGTGTTACAAACATGGTATAGGGGGCTCAATTCTAGTATTTCTTGCTAAAGATAAAATTATTGTGAAAAAATAGTCAGGTGGGTAGTAAAAAGTGATACACTAGTGAATTTTTCGTAAGAAAGACTAAGACAAGTTCTACTCACATTTTTTAGTGAGGATTGGTGATAACATTGCAAGATATAAGATTATTACAATGATTTTTAAGGACTATGTTGTTTTTCAGTATGCATGTCTTATTATTGCAAACTCATTACATGAAAAGATTCCTCATTTGGTTGTGGATGCTCATCCAACATGTAATAGGTTAGATTATATTTTTGTTCATTATAAATGGGAGAAAATAGAAGAATTATGAAAGAAGCACATTGAATTTTTTTGGGGATCTATTACTGGTAATTCATTAGATGGAGATAGTAGGAGAAGACAACATATGTTTAAGTGTTATTATTAAACAATAGGATTTAGATATTAAATTCCTTGGGAGGGATGGAGGCTGACTGGATTGTATGATTGCTTCAACATAACAAGACTTCATGATGATGATTACATCTACAATGGAAAAAAAATAGTCAATGCTTGAATTAGTGGTAGATGACTTTTGATTATTGGAGGAGAGCCTATTAATTTCAACTATGTCATAATGGTTTATAATAGTTTTAAAGTGGTTGATCACAAACTTAAAATTGAATATATAAATAGGATTGGTCGACAAAATTAGATTTTAGCACAACATGTTGCTTTGAGGCATGTTTCGAGGTGTTTGGAAAAGATAAGAAATGAAACACGTGGTAGGATAAAGAGGAGATTAGAGGAAGTTTCAACCTAAAAGTGCCCATCAAATTTTCATGTAATTTCCATGTCTTAATATGTAAACCAATCAAAATATTTTAAATTTGAAAAGAGATACATGTAAATATTTTTGAATGAAAGAAGAAATCTTTTTTTTTTTTTTTTTTTAATTGTATTTTTGGCTTATCTCTTTATAGGTTTACTCAAATTTCAAGTGTAGACACTCATTGGATGCATAATTTAATTCCACATATAATGCATACCCACTATGCTTACTTCTAAGAAGACCCGCATTGATAGTAATTAAAGAGACATTAAAAAAGTCTATTGAACATACTTTTTTATGTATCTTCAATTTTTATTAATGCGGGTCTTCTCAGAAGTATGCACAATGGGAACTCGTTGGAAGTGGAATTTAATTATATATCCAATGATTGTAGACACTTGAAATTGGAGTAAACCTATAAGGAAATAAGTCAAAAATACAATAAAAAAAGGTAGTTTTATTCTTTTCCCTCCGAAATTCATAGCTCTCAATTTATTATTTTAACTACTATTTTATTATTTTTCTTTAGGAGGCCACTTTTAAGATGAAATTTCCTCTAATGCTTATTTAACACATTTTTCCAACTATATTGATAATTTTATGTTATGTAACTTGTCTATTTGGGAAAGAGTATGAAATGAGTCAAATGTTCATCATTATTTTATGTTATGGTTATGTTGGGCGTGACAAAAATATCATACTAATATTAACATAAATTCCATCGGTAGAGAGGTATATCAAGATGTGGAAATTTCTTGCCACTTCGAAATTTTTTTGATGCTATTGTTTAGAGATAAATACTTTGACCTGTCATTTGTAATGCACTTGACTAGGTCATATGTATGTGAGAACTTATTTATCAAAGTTGGTGGGATGGTTTGATTAAAGAGGGCCTATGATTTAACTGAATTACTTCGTCCCATAGGAACTCTTAATATATTCTTCGAAGAATAATCAAATCCATGAGGGAGTCATTTTAATACATCACATAAGAAACAAGCAAATATATAGAATACACTACACCAACAATTGAATGAGAACCTTGATGTTTTTCAAAATATGATTCAATATGTATTTATGACAAAATTATGGAATCCCTAAAGATAGGATTCAAGGATGTACATGATTTTTTATCAAAAATGTTCTTGTTGGTCTAAGCCATGGAAACAGGATTAGAATTTTCCAACTTTCGGACTTGTGGATGAAGTAGTTGATGATTCTCCCCCAGCTCATTCCAATTCCATGTTCCAATATTTTTTGTCAATGGCACAATGGAGAGTGAATGGAGGCATGAGTTGGATGAATTTTTAGATTCAACTGATGAAAATGTAAAAATAACTATTAAACTAGCGGTGGAGCTTGATGGTAACGACATGTATAAATCTTGTTTGGTTAGTTAGTTGAATGGAAATATAACATTATCCAAAGATATGCTAACTAAAGTGAGAAATGGGGTCTATTTTACACTATATGAGAGGGATTCAAAAGAGGGCATTTCAATTATTATTAGAACTGGCATGAATTGCATAGTGTTGTTTGAAAACGGGCCTATGAGTGTCTATGAACATGCTTTAGGAAAATATGTTTCCTAAAGTATTGAAAATCATGTTTCTTGTCGGGTTTGGTACATTGAAAGAATTAAACATTAGAATAAATTTCATCTTGAAAGTGGCCTCCTAAGGAAAAATAATAAAATAAGAGTTATGAATTTTTAAGAGAAAAGAAAAAAACACTTTTTCTTTTAATTGTATTTTTGGCTTATCTCCTTATAGGTTTATTCAAATTTCAAGTGTAGATACTTAGTGGATGTGGAATTTTAATTCCACATCCAACGAGTACCCATTATGCATAATTTTGAGAATACCCACGTTAATAAAAAAATGAAGATACATTAAAAAAACATATTGAAACATATATATATATATATATATATATATATATTATTTTATTTTTATATTTTTATATTTTTTTTATTTATCTTCAATTTTTATCAATGTTGGTCTTCTCAAAAGTATGCATAATGGGTACTCATTAGATGTGGAATTTAATTCTACATTGAATGAGTGTACACACTTGAAATTTGAGTAAATATATAAGGAGATAAGCCAAAAATATAATTAAAAAATTAGCTTTTTTTTTTCGTCCCTCCAAAATATTTACATGTGTCGATTTTTAAATTTAAATTATTTTGATTGGTTTACATATTATGACATGGAAATTACATGAAAATTTCATAGGCACTTTTAGGCTAAAATTTACTCACATGATAATAAAAGAAAAGGACAATAAAGGAAAAGGACAGTAATAAAATATTTGATTATCCTTATTACATTGGTATTTTGGATAGGCCAAAAAGAATAAAGCTTCAACATTGTTGGTATAATCCAATAAAGAGGCAACAACATGTACAAGTATGATTTGACAAATCATCTTTTCATATAACTTGGTGTTGTAATAGTTGTGGTCAACTTATCATATATTATTATGAATGACACGTACAAACCAAAAGAAATTGACTATAAACTTTCTGAAGATTTTGTAAAAATTAAAAAGATACAGTTTTCACATATTTTCAAAATATTCAACTTGCTTTTAGATTATTTATAGAGTATTATTGGTTGTATCATTGTTGGTTTGTTTGTAGTAATTGTATACTCACTTTAAAATTATGAGATCATGGAAGGTGAATGGCTTTATTTTATTTAATATTATACCCACACTTTGTGATGAGTGGAAACCAGACATAAAACTTATTGAAACTTTTAAAAGGATGAAATAATGTTTTGCATTGGCCATGCCCATATTGAAGTTGATCAATGAACTATCAAATGTGGCATATACATTGACCATTGACCATTTAATCTTTGGATCCTTCTATGTTTTCTTCATTTCATTTTAATGTTTCATTATAAAAAAATTTAAATAAATATAATCATAAGGAATGACTTTGTGTTAATGGTGCATTATCTAAAATTCAACTATAATTTTCTTTTTGCAAGAAGCTAAAGACATTGATGGGATATTTTATATAGGGATACAACGAAAGTTTTTGTACAAAAATGATCTAATCTACATTTTTGTAGTTAAAAAAATCCCCTTCCTCAAAAAATGCATGAAAATGTAATGAACTAAATATATTTGTAGTTAAAAAAATCCCCTTCCTCAAAAAATGCATGAAAATGTAATGAACTAAATATAGAGGTGAAAGTAGTATAACACCAAGCCTGGCCTTAAAGCTATATTATTACAAACTTGGCATATAACTGTGTGTGAGATGTTAATGTTGTATCCTCATGGCCATTCTATTGAGCATAAAAATGCCAAGACATTTATGGAGGAGCAATGCCTTCCAGGATTTAAGTCCGCTGAAATAATTTAGTGACTTCAGGGGGTTATCCCTCTTATTGAATGATTATAGAATATTACATTGACATCATCAGTCTTGGAATATAAAAGGTAACGAATTGTTGGATCATATATAAATATGAAATTTGAATCATACATACTAAACTCTAATTGGGGTACCTTTATCCATATAAAATAACATGGACAATTAAGAATAATAAAAAAACTTTATTAATTTTTTTTTTTCAAGATTATCGATATTTAAAGAAAGCATAACCATAATAATACAATAAAATAAATAGACCAATATAAGTGAAAAATATCTACAGTAAGGTAACGAATTGTTGGATCATATATAGATATGAAATTTGAATCATACATACTAAACTCTAATTGGGGTACCTTTATCCATATAAAATAACATGGAAAATTAAGAATAATAAAAAAACTTTATTATTTTTTTTTTTTCAAGATTATCGATATTTAAAGAAAGCATAACCATAATAATACAATAAAATAAATATACCAATATAAGTGAAAAATATCTACAGTAGTAAATACTATAGAGAAAATTCATCGTCAACCATGCAAATCATTATTCGAGTCATCAAGTAAAATGAAAATAATGGGCATGCATCAAAATTTATCGTTGAAACTCAAGTTTTCAGTAATGTCAAAACTTATATAAATTTTTTCTCTGATAAAAGATTAAAATAAGCTAATTCGAATAGTGATGAATTCCAACTAAAGGTATAACATCAAATTCAAATTTCGAAATCAGCTTCTAGTTGTAGAGACAAAAGTTCTCTATTCTTCCTTGGGGTATTGGCCCATTTCCTCTGAATTTTTTTCCTTTATAGTAGATTGGTCCTTAGTAAAGAAAAGTTATTTGGATTAACGGTCTCTTCTAATGTCTGAAGCCAATACCTTCTTATTCTTGGTCTTAGTAATCTGAAGCCAATACCTTCTTATTCTTGGTCTTAGTAATAGTGATGACTCCTCAATAACTAATGGAGTAAGTTATAGTGAGGCGGACTCTAAGTTTGATGTGGCAGCCAATAAGGACCTTTTATTCCTCAATCTACAAATCACCTAACACATGTCTTCATCTATAATGGGGTATTATGCATTCTCCTATAACTGATGTCCAACTTTGTATATATATTAATGGTCAAGAGTGGAAGTTTTTGTTGAGTGTCATTGACAATCGCTAGCATAGCAATGTCAAATATTTTTTTTCCCAAATATCAACTTTCTCTTATTCCACCAATAATATCAAAGAAAAGGTCGTGATCATTTTACTTCTTTCCTATTGCATATTGATAGATATTTTTTTTTAATTTATCCTTATGGGTTCTAGGGTGATGGGAGACCTAGCTTCAATTCAACTATTTTTTTATCCTTCTAAACCAATTATCAATGATTATGCTCAATAAAGTTTATTTTTTTGTCCAATAGGGCTTGCAAGTCCATTAGTTCCCAAATGCTTTGATTGAAACTTAACTTGTAGCTAAGAGACCTATTTTCCCATCTTAATCATTTTCTCTTGGCTATAATTAACCTCAATAGGTTTCAATTCAGGGTCCACCTTCTATTTTTAAATTATTTAGCAAGAGATAAGGTTGCTTCATCTTTAAGGCATTCAATAGTTCTTTCTTGTTGGGCTTTTATTCATTGAGGGTTTTAATATGATCCTTTACTTGAGATTTTCATTTTCAACCTTAACCATTTCCCAACTTTGACTGTATTCAATTGTAGATATATTTAATCCGGCCTTCAACCATGATATTCCATTATCCTTCTCTTTTAGTAAATAGGTTATAGAAGCCCTACCTTAATTTGAGACACCATAAATAAGTACTTTTTGTCGCAAATAAGCTAGCATAAAAGTATTCACTTTATTGCTCGCTTTCTTTATTCTCAAATGCTCTTCTTCCCTCTTCAGTTTTAATTTCAATTTCCTTACATTAGTGGAGACTCAGATCAAATATTTTGCCATAACGTGACCTGTGTTCTTATGCCAATCTATTTTGTTTTGTGGAGGGAGACTATCCAAATCTGCAGAAAATTTAGTAAATTCATATTCACTAGGCTTTAGTTGACTGATTTGTCTACTCTTGGATTCATAACTTCCATTTGTAATCAAATTATTTTGTAGTGAACTAAATATGGTAATATGGATGGTGAAGGATCTTTTTGCACCAACTAAACATACAAAGATAACCCTGCTTGATCAAAAGTCTCTTTATTGAATTAAGGCTTCTGTGATCCATATCAAGTTTTTGAGACATGTTTTCAACGATAATCACATAAAATTCGTTTGTCGATGTGTTTCGAACCAACAAGTGTGGTTCATCGTTAGGACAAGATGAAGAATCAAATCATGGCAACAAGTTAAATAGAGAGACTGATCACTCCAATGGCTAGCAAGAAACAACTACTTTTGACCAAAAGAAATGACTACTTTTGACTCGACAAAAAATTAGGGGAAATTTTATTAATTAATTAGTTAATTTAATTTTTATATATAAGATTTAGATAAAATAAATAACTAAAAAATTATATTAGTATAATTTATATACCTAAACTAAAAGAATTATACCCAATATATAATTATTTTTAAGGGATAAATTATTATCTTTTTAATCTAAAAACTAAATATATATATATATATAAAAGTTGAAACAACATTTTTATAAAAAAAAATTAATTAATAAGAAACCCTAAAATAAATTATAAAGGTGATCACTACATTAAAAAAAGGGGAGAAACAACAAATAAATAGAAAAGGGAACAATGAGGAAGCAACAAACTCCAGGGGGAAAGATAAGAGACCCACATTCAAGGAAATTTAAAACTTTCATGAGCCGAGGGAATAAAATTAAAACAAAAATGAAATCGATAAAATCAAAGGGATAATAGGCACCAAGGTCTTAAAGCTTTCCTTAGAGCTAGTAAATGTCCCATGGTTAAAAAAAATTCTAAAGATAGAATATCATGGGTGCATCTCCATTTCATCTAGGGGACCGCAGACAATATCGCAAGAATCCTAAGGAAGCATAATGTTCCCTCAACTTTAGACCCCTTAACATCATTCGTAGCTCCTTAAAATCTATAAAAGACCTAGTTGACCGCAAGGATAAGAAGGTGTTTATGTTATACCTTGTTCTTGTGGGACCCCATATGTTGGTGAAACTAGGTGTTCTATTAATCAAAGGATTCTTGAGCACACAACAACATCAAGCATGGGAGGAACCGGTCTTCAACTTTGGAAAAACATGCGGATAAGACTAAGCATCATATATGCATTGAGGAGGCCCGGGTTATTGCAAGGATTCATCATTTTCATCACCATAATTTTAGGGAGGCCATTGAAATTGAAAGGAGACTGAGTAATATTAACAGGGATGATGGCTGGAAAATTAGTAGTTGTTGGATCCCTGCTCTTTCCTCTTAGCCCCACTTTTTTGCGCCTCTTCATGCTTTTGATTTTATCGATTTCTCTTTTGTTTTAATTTTATTCCCTCAGCTCACGAAAGGTTTGAATTTCCTTTAATATGGACCTCTTGTGTTTCCCCCTGGGGTTTGTTGCTTCCTCATTGTTCCCTTTTCTATTTGTGTTGTTTCTCCCTTCTTCTTTTTTAATCACCTTGATAATTTATTTTATGGTTTCTTATTAATTAAAAAAATGTAATAAAAATGTTATATATATATATATATATCCTAATTTATTTCATCATAATGAATTATTATATATATATATATATATATATATATATATATATATATATATATATATATAATCTAGGTTTTAACGTAAAAAGAAAATAATTTATCCCTTAAAAATAATTATATATTGGGTATAATTCTTTTAGACTAGGTATATAAATTATAATAATATACTTTTTTAGTTACTTATTTATAAAAAACATATAAATAAACCAATATATAATTTAAAACACATATAAAAAAATGTGTTGCTTAATATATATATATATATAAACTAATTAATTAAGTTTCCCCTAATTTTTGGTTCAGTCAAAAGTAGCCATTTCTTTTTTTCAAAAGTAGTTGTTTCCTTTTAGCCGTTGGAGTGATCATTCTCTGTATTTAACTTGTTGCCATGATCTAATTATTTATCTTTTCGTCACGATGTTATTATCACCGAAAACATGTCTCAAAAGTCTCTATGTTTGGGCTTAAGAATACATCTTTACCCCTGGTCCTCTCCTTGAAAAATCTACCTTGTGATAACATTTCTAAATGAATAAGAAATTCATTAGAAGAAAAATGAATATTGAATAAGGTTTTATCAGAACAAGATGTTGTTTTATTCTTCTACTTAGTGGGAGGAGGCTATCAACATTCATCATATCTTGAGGAGATTTTGTAGTAGTACTAAGATGTCTTGCGCTATTTTCCTCAAATTTTGTACTAGCCACCTAGCTAGGGTCTATTGTAGAATTTTGAGTCCACATACCTTTGTTAGCCTTTTTTCATTATTCCAATAATACACTAACAACTGAATGTATGTGGCAGCACATAATAAGACTCAGTGGCAACAAATGAGAGCTTGTATTCTGGTAGAGCACATGAGGAGAAATACCAATCCCATCAAGGAACAATAACATTCAAGAACTTGAAGGTTGAGCTGAGGGGCTTAAATTTCGAACTAAATAACTCCAAGGAAAAAATCTTAGAGCTTACTAGGAAGCAACAAAGGCTGGACAAGATGAACTCAAGGCTACAAAGACGCTTGCAGTAATTGACACAACGAGATTTTCCCTCAAAAGAGGGAAGTTATGCTAGCAGAAAGAGGCATTGTGAGGCTGGAAAGGAGAAGAGGATATTTTCTTGTTGGTGTTATGGAGAAAATCATCTTAGAAATGATTATACTCGCAGGCGAAAAAGAAAGAAAATAGCCCCTTTGAGCCACAAGGACATGAATCAACAATGCAGGATGTTGAGAAGGAGGAGGGGGCATTCCCTCAAGCTCCTTGATATATACACATGTGTGCTGAAAAGATCCATTGTGAACTATTGGGAAATGTAAGACTTAAAAGTTGTTGTGAACCTTGTAACGAAGTCTTCAACTGATTTTGGTGTGTGAACACATACACACACAGGCACACTTGTATGATGGATGGGACTACCATGAATACTAGACTCATGGGGATTACATTGATTTTGGGAACTATTTTATTTTAACACTTATAAATTGTCACTTTAATTTATTAACTTCATAGATTGATATTATTTTGATTGTACATTTGTGTATGGCTATGTTGTTATATCAAAATATCCCCTTGTGATTATGGTTGTGATTTCCCTTTTGTATTGGTTGTTCTTGGCTTCCTTTTTATTTTTTTCCTTTCTATGTTAAATGCTTGGGGCTCAAGAAAATTGGGGAGTGTGGCGGGAAAGCCATGGAGCTTCGGTAAGAGAGTTGAGTCAAACTCATGAGAGAATACAACTTGAGAAATGCCTACGCATGAGGGAAATGAGGAAGGTTGGAAAGGGTTAGTTCATGATTGGCGTGGACGAAAACTTGCTAATGTTGGGAAAACATGTCGAAACATACCTACTTGGCAATGTTACTCCTGAATGTGATTACAGGCATAAATAAAGAAATTTGCATGGCTCAAACGTAACAATGATAAAATTATTAGCAAAAAATAAAAGTTGGAAGCATTAATGCTAATAGCAAAGTGAAAGGAAAGGAATTTTGGAAAAAGAATTCCCTTGACTTATACGTACTTTGTTTATATGCAAGAAGTTATCTAACTTTGGTTTTAATTGACATAAGTAAATATATGTTATGTCCATGACTATGTAGACAATAGTATGATAACAAAATGGGCTCGTTGGGTCCATGAAAACTATGGACTATAAAATGACACAAAGTAAGTTCTCTTAACTTTAACTCTGATTACACATATAATTATGTATTATATACATGATCGTACTTTTATATATATATATATAAATTCCTCTTAACTATCAATTCAAATCTCAATTTATATTCTTAATCCCAAAAATAAATAAAAAATAAATAGAGAATAAAAGAATAAATAATTGATAATAGTTTATGTGGATGATGAATAAATATATAAGCAAACGTTTTATTGGTTCGATAAACGTTCCATCGCACTGCTAGGAAGATTTGAACATTCAGTTATCAACGTTCGATTTATTGGTTCGGCCTACGAAATATCTCACCTAAAGGGATAGGGGATGTGAACTAAAATGCATACCGAGTTTTATACATATAAACTAGCCCAGTTTAATGCACTGGAGTTATGCTACTGCTCATCATTCAATACAATGAACATATTTTTATTTTTATTTATTCATTTAATAAAAACAACGGGAAGATCATCTAAATGCTTCTAACCTGACAGTCATTGCTTCAACGATATCTCGAAACTCTGCCGAAAATGTTGAAAGAAACACAACGGAAACTGCATCGACATCCCTGGAATCCAACTTCAATTAATTGAATGATATATGGAAAATTTGGTTAAATCTGTATGCGCTCACAGCCACAATATTAATAATTGTCAACCATATGGCATATTAATGGTTGAAAATAACATTATGCAAAGGTAAATATTCATATTTCATTGATCGTTGGAATGAGAACTATGTACAACACTCATGCAAGTTACTTATTAATGAACAAAATAATGGATATATCACGTAGTCCATCTTATGTAAATATTTATGTAAGAAAGGGTACCATTTCATGTTAGGCATGTTGAATTCATATTTTGTTTGGGAAAATCTTATCTTTCTCTACCCTGAAAAATTCCGCTAATTTAACATACCATGAAAAATTCCGCTAATTCCGCTAATTAATTTCATGTTAGAGTTGAATTGAATATGAATAACATGATGAATAATTATTATGTACGAAAGTGTACCTTTTCCTAGTATTTCATTCCATGTTGAATTCCTATTTTGTGGGTGAATGCTATTTTCAACCTTATAGCATTATAAATGCGGTTGACAAGTGAGGGAAATAATACTCGTCCTCTCTCTCCACGTTCTATCTATTTGTTCACGTGCTGTGAAAAAAGAAGGCGAGCGCTATTTCCCTCACTTATCAGCACACATTTATAATGCTATGGGATTGGAAATAGAAATCACCTATTTTGTCAAAGAAAAATCTAAATCTCTCTAGCATGCTCCTATACATGGAGTTTATAAAAATTCATGCCAGAGCTAAATTTAATTTAATCTGAATAACATGATGAATGGTTAAATAAATGCCTCCTGATGGGAAGATATATTGGCCGTGTCTAGAAGCTTAAAGTGGACACGTCGGGCCCAACCCATATTGCCCTTAACTACAATCAATAGAGTCTTGATATTTATTATTGCTTTTATTTCATTTAGTTCAATAAAATATATTTAATTTAATATTTATTACGATTTATAAATAAATATATATTAATTTAATTTATATGAATTCTATCAGTATAAATTGTTTAAATTTTATATCGACATTGAAACTAACGTGAATGATGCTATCAACAATTAAATACATTGTACCCGCAGATTTCGGACAGAATAAAACATAAATGATGGCACCAACGATCGTAGCCTAAAACGCCATGAAAAGATGTAATGCATTGAATCTAGAAGTAATATTGTTTTGTAGACTGTCATGTGGATGTCTTATCTAGAAACTGTAGAAATTGATGCTATAGGAAACAACTATATCATTTTTAATTGAATGTTGAATAAATTTGATGTTGAGGAAACAATTATATCATTTTAAATTGAAGGTCGGATAAGCATCTGTTCATAATTCAAATTTCTTATGGAAATTTTAAGGAGGGAATTTTATATTAAAGTTTAAAAATGATGGTGAGTATTCTTAATTTATATAATGTAATTTATAAAATGTTTGATAATATTTTTTTAAAATATTTAAATTTTTAATGATTTTATATTATTTTATATAAAATTTTGGTGATTTTTGAGGTAAAATAATTTTGTACTTTAAAATTTGGGAAAATTGGCCAAAAAACATGCAAAATTAACCAACTTGCTAATATTTTCCCTTAAATATATTTCATTTTTCAAAAAACTATATATATATATATATATATATATATATATTCACTTTATTTTTATTATTGAGAATTCTAAATTTTATTACAATACTATGATTTATCATATATATATATATATATATATTGCACTCAAAATATTTTATATATATTTTATTTTCATTTAATTTAAAAAAAAAAATTCAATTAAATTGAAAAGCAAAAAGGACAATATGCATTGATATAAATCACAATCATTTATCCTAACTACTATAGCTTATTATGAGAAAAATGTTATAGTAGACCATAAATGAAATATTTAAATTAAAAATTAATAATAATAATAAGACATAATCTCAACCCAATTAAAAAATAATAAAAATAGAAAATATATTCATTTCGATTAGTTATTATTCAATTACTAATATTGTAATTTTTTTTATTAATAAAATTACAAATTTATAATTTTTTTTCTAAGTTAGAAGCCATTGTATCATAGAAAATGTACAAAAATTACATGCTTAGGGGACTTAGCTACCCTGATACAATATAGAACCAATAGCAAAAGAGAGACTGACAGGCACAAAATTGTACTAGGTAGGATCATTTTCCCTTGTGGGTGAAAGAAAATGACTTACTAAATAGTTTACCACAACAAAAAAGACATAAGGATCGAAACCTCAAAAGGACCTGAAGCATAAGAGGATCCTAAATGATGTTACTAACTCATTTTTGGGGTTCAAGGTGCCATGCTTGAGTTTAGGAGGATCTTCCCATACCACTGGACTGGGTCAGTAATAATCTTCGTCATCGAGAAGAGGAAGCATATTTCGCGGAGGGTGCTGAGTTGGCTTGTGTTGCATTGTGGGATGAGGATGTTATTTTTGTTGATGTTGCATTTTTGGTCGAGGATGGGTGACATTGCCTTGGACTCTACTTTCAACTCCTTTGCAAACAGATGTTCCAAGATCCTCAAGAATGTTCTCCACGGTACTACGTTATTTTTTAGGCTTAGAAGATGAGTGGCCCACGGTGCTTCGAGAATTTGTGATTAGAGGAGAGGAACTAGATGTAGACTAGGAAGAATATTGGAGTTTAAGGCCCAGATCACTAACAATTTCTTGTAGAGATGTCTGAGCATGACATAAGTGAGAGTTCAAATCCCAAGTACATTCGTCCAACATCATTTTGGCATCTTTCCGGTCATGAAGTTGGCGAACTAGAAGATTACGGGGACACCACGCTTTGTCACCAATGATGCCCATCTCTTGGGATTCCAGGTCTATGACTAAGTGCCAGTAGCAATAGGGGATACTATCGTCAAATTGGTCAGTGCCCTGGTTGTGTTAACGGGGGGAGAGGTGGCCCTTCTTTGTCTCTACTTCCCTTTGTGAGGTCCCTCACCATGCTCCCTCACCATTGTATATGAGAAGGAGTACTAGAAACCAATGCTTTTTCCCTGTGGTGCCACCATGTCTGCCACTCTTAACATTCTTTATAGGCGAATCAATATTGGTATCAGGTGGGAATGTGTACAATGACTTGAAGAGACATACATGCTGAGTTGAGAGGGGATTTCCGCCATCATGATCACTAGAATAGTGGATAAATCAGGTGGTGGGTTCGAGGTGCTACCAATTCCTCGGGGTGGATGCCTTGCACATTCACCGTTTAGATTTTAAATGCTTTCTCTTCTAACATGACACCCAAATGTAGGGTGAAGTTTTTTATGATATACATATCACATTAAAATAAAAATGATTAATATTAATAAACATAGTATTTCAAAACATATAATTTAAAAAAAAAATTATATATAGAAATGCAAAATATATATAAATTATAAATAATAGTTATAAATCAAGATCTGCAACAATGTCAAGAGCTATAGTTTTCTCCTGCAGACTATTATCTAACACATACTGTTCCTAATCATGTTTAGGAGATGAAGAAGATACATGGCTGGGGGAAGCTAATATCATTTCTTCCCTCGATAATGGAAGGGGCTCATTATTGTCTAGGGCTCTAAAGAAAAAATGTCTCTCTAGTATTCGAGTGCTTATAACTCAATAAGATATACTTGGATATAAATATGTGGAGGTGTTCTGCTATAGGTGTGTTTGTGGTTATGGATTTGAGTATTATCCATTCAATATGCACTATGATGAAGGTGGCTTTGTCAGAAGCATGACAGGAATGGAAAAAGACCGATGACTCGATCTATTTACTCACATAGTTGTAAACATGGATAAGGTCAAAAGGGTTTCATGGTTCACGAAGTCATGGCAGCTCGATATTTTTTCTCTTGCACATTTGAACGTGGACCGTGGATCGGGAAGTTGTGGCATCTCGATATTTTTACTCCTGAAGATATGGACATGGATAAGGCTGAGAAGGTCTCATGGCTCGTGAAGGGATGGATGGAGATGGTAAAAGTCATGAAGGGCTCATGCTTCATGGTTTTATATATGCAAATTTTCTCTCTATAGGACCTGTAATTATTGGACGAACAATATCTTGTGGCATACCTAATTCATCTAGGGTTTTTTCCCTCTAGCGGGACACGTCTCTATCATTTACCCTCATATATGGTTTCAGTTGTGCATGTTGAATATGCATCATAGGTGTAATAGTCCTGGTGAAAATTCTATGTAATCAAAGTTAATAAAGGAAAAATAAGACCACGGGTAAGGGACACTTATTCCAAGTTGAATGTTGGGAAAATATTTCCTAGTGAGCATCATTGGATGTGTGTTTTTGGTTAAGGATATTGGCAAAGGCTAAGGCAAAGGCATTAAAAGGCAAAAAGGGATTTTTGGCACATTTGTTTGAAAATAAAGGAAATTAGGAGAAAAGGAAGATAAAAGGTCACAGGTTGAATGCGAGGAGGAAATTTAAGGAAAATAATGGAAAATGAAGAAAATGGAGGCTTCATTAATAAAAAGGATTCTACGGATCAGTAGGAAATATTAGTCAGTGTAAGCTCTTTGCTCAAGCTTATTCAGTGTAAGTACGTCGCTCAAGCTTAGTCAGTGCTAAGTTCTTGGTCAGTTTAAGTTTGGAGCTCTACCATTATTCTCTCTCTCTCTCACTCTTTGTCACTTAGATTTTTCTTGGAGCACTCTAGATTTGGATTAAGAAAGGAAAAGCACGCAAAGGGAAAGGAAGGAAGGAAAGGATCAATGAAGGAAAAGTAGGATTAGGAAGCTTCAGCAAGAATACTATTAGGTAACCTTTTTCCGGATGCCAGGGTGTTGGGATGTTTATTTTGGTTTCTTAGCTTTGGTTTGAGGGGTAGTTTTGGAATTCGTGGCAAAGGTGGTCTCAATTTTCATTCCCAAAGGCCTAGGAATCCCTTGACTAGTTTTGGTGGGATACACGGTAAACCCTAAGTGAGGAGTCTCGATTTAGGGCCTAGTGATCTAGGTTTAGCTTGCGGTAAATCTTGAGAAATTGGTCTTCGTTTAGGGCCTAGTGATGTAGGATTGGATTCTGGTAAATACCGAGAGACAAGGAGACGAAAAATTCCTCAAAGATAGCGATGAATTCTGGATGGCATTCCAAGTTCGTTTCATTTGTGATCAGAGCACTGGATTTGGTGTGATCATGGGTTGATGAGGGTGGAGGTGGTTTAACCTCTGGATTCCCTTTATTGTTCTTGGATTGGTTGTTCTATGAGATCCCATGTTCATTCTTGGAATATGGCATGGGGGTGATTGGATGAAAGAAATATTTGGTTCAGCCATGTCTTTGGTCGGGTGGTATGTGGAAGTCCCGAACCTGGTCGGATTTATAAATGTTTAAAAAAAGCTAAGTTCTATTACTTTTACACTTGCTTATATGTGGATTTAATGGCTATCATAACTATGATACTTATATGGTTTTATACTGGTTATAAGCATGGTTAAATGATTGGTTCATGTCATGATTATTTCATATATTTAATTGTAATTTTTAAATGGATGGATGCAAGACCTAATTGATATTATAACAGTTTAATGGAGAAAGTGGTGATCCTTTTGGTTTTGTTTCATGAGTTCTTTCAACCATTCATGTTCTGTCTTGTATCTTAGACCTGTAGGTTTCATTGATGCCAAGTGTTTGACAGAATGTCAGTCTCGGTTGGGGATGCTCAGGCCTAGTCCTGAGGTTGATTTTTGATTTTTTTATCTTGTCATCAGGACTTTGATGGATTTTGGAGGTTGTAACAAGTTATGGGTAGAGGCCAGGAGTTTGGGCTAGAAAAGTGGCTCAAGTCACAGGGACACTAGCACAGGTCTGCTGAAAAAAGTCAAGGGATGCTGGCACATAGGCCTATGAGAGCGAATTTGGCTTACGGATGTTGTCATTCCTATAACATGAGAGCGAACAGGTGTTAAAAGGCTTAAAAAATTAGTGCGGCTCAGGGAAATGATGTCTGAGTGGCTGACATGTCTCCTGAGGGTGTGGTGGCTAATGTGTATGGGTTTGTTTAAGGTGTTCTGTCAATTCCATTTCCTTAAGGTCACCAAGGAGGTTGAATCCCTATAGTATCCCCTCTCGTTGCATGTTTACCCCGGTTGACAGGTTGCTTGGGTGGACTTGGGAGGATGGTGTGTTACAGATTGGTATTAGAGCATGGTTGCACTCTCCTTGGGTGAAGGTGCTTGGTCATGCATGCATGTCAGTTGCATGTATGTCTCTTACACTTGCATTCCATGTGCTTGTTGTATTGCATCATGTTGATCATCGTTGTAGTAAGGTTATCATGAGGAGCTTGACATTGATTTTTTGGAATGTATCGTTAGGATTTATGGATATTTACAGGATTATATAAAACTTGATTACATCCTTGTATGGTAGGTTGCATTCTTGTATGTTTGATTACATGTATCAGTCTTGTAGGTTGGTTACATGAATTAATCACTCATGCTCGACTACATATGTTCATATGTATGTGTAGTTGATTAGGAATTGCTTATGCATGTTGATAGTTTCATGTGGCAATGTGTACAATGGAGTCATGGTTGTTGTCATGCATGCGGTCATGGTTTGTGAAGTTGATATGGTCATGCATTGATGATTGGACTCTAGCTAGAATGATGATTGGACATAGATGCAGTTGTCATGCATGAATAGTATGTTCTTGGTTATAGTTATGCATGAATAGTAGGTCAAACAAGCCTTTTGAAGTCACAGTATGCAATTTAGGTCATCAGGGTGATATTGGGACATTATGATGCTAATGTGTTGCCTGCGATAGAGCATGAGATGTAGATCATCATAACGAAGTTACAACATTGGAATTTGGGGTAAGAGTAGATCGTCATATAGGTATTGTATGTTGTGCATGCAGGTATGTAAGTAAAAGATTGTTATATGCATTAGGTTATGTACATGTCTTTTGATGTTATGGTTACATTCATGATAGATGTTAGTTGATTAGTGTAGCTATATGCACATGTGCCAGATAGTCAAGAATGATCATAACCTGTAGTTGTATGCATTGCTATTGTTGTTTTATATTAGATAACCTACTTATTATGTTACATTTTTTTGATGAGCATGTTATAGGTTAACTTGTTAATATTATATGAAAATTAGCTTGACGATTAAGTTATATGTTGTTGATGAGGATGATATATAGCTTATGGTTGTTATATGTTAGTAACTTGATGAGTAGGGTTATTTCATTAAGATCTCGATGTCATATGTATCATGCTAAATTGGATTGGCCTAGGCAAATGGTTAGGGTGTCATACTAATCTAGACTGATCATACATATGTGATTGTTATGCATGAACGACAAATGCTTATGAGCTTATGATGTGAACATGTTAACTAGTTACTATTATGGATATCATGATTAATGTTTTAGTTGATATGTTGTGAAGTTGTATCGTGCTAACCTGGATTTATTTTGCACACAAGATCACCTCCCCTGAGATACGTTAAGGTATGAACTTGCTTATGTCATCTATATTATGTTTGACTGTTTGATTATGACATCTATTTGGTGTTTGAGTGTTTGGTGTCTAGTTAATTTATTTAACATGGTATGTTTGTAAGTTGGTTGAATGTTTGATGAATTTCATAATATGAGTATGGGCTTAAATGATATTGCTTTAAGGTGATTGCACTAACACATATGTGTTGAGAGAGTTGATATGTACTTGAATGTAGTTGAAATTTGTAGAATTATGTCTAATGACTATGAGTTATAACATTATTATTGGTAAAAGTTGATTTCAAATTGATAGATATGATTGTCTTGATATTTGGAACATGTGGTTGACATGTGTGAGAAGTTGTAAAAAACATGCTTGGTATTAGCGTGACAAGGTAATAGTTGATGTGTTTATATAACCAACAGTTGGGAGAAGTGACAGTACATAGTAAGCCTCGATTGCAGCAAGGTAAAAACGTAAAGGAAAGGAATTGGGCAAGAATTCCTTTGGCTATATTTAGAAAACCTAATTCCAAAAGAATGAGTTCTTCGCATACATGAAGTCTTCTTAACCTTGATTTGTCTAAAATTATGTGGATATGTGCTATCTTCATGGACATGTATTTGATAGGTATATTTGTTAGTCTCTAGTTACAGGTGGATTGGTCAAGGGAATTGGAGTCCCTTGAAAGATGGCATGGACATGTTCAACTACAAGGCAACATGTTTGACACAACAAGATAAGGTATATGGTGTATTGTTATATTTATTTATGCGTTGATAGTTATGTGTTTATGGTGGTATGATGCAAGGGATTGCATGGAAAAGAAATTTCCATGAAACTTTGAAGAATGCTCTGGTTGATCTTTCCTTGGGAACCATGGACATTGAGTCATTGTGTTAGTTGTTAGCCTGGTGCTTTTTGTCTTTTGTGATTGTTGCACTTGATTTTCGATTTTGCGTGTGTCTAGTGCATAGTTAATGCCACTTTATTGTAGTGTCGTATCATTATTGGTTTTCATGGTTTTCTTATTGTTTGTTTCTTGGCTTGCCTTTTATGTTTTGAGTCTTAGGAATTGGTTTGGGGAAGAGGAAAGTTAATGGAGCTTGGGGAGAGCTGTGTGGTACCCAACAGGTAATGTAAGACTCAGATGAAGCTTTGTGCATGAGTAAGCATAGCAGAAGGTAAGACTATGACAATCGGTTGGACTAGTTGGTCCATAGTGGTAAATGGACGATGGAAGTATAGACATGTGAAAGGTAACTAGAAAACGTAAAGTAAATGGATTTGAGGTGTCAGATGCCTTGGATATGTTGGGAACGATTGTTCTCAATGTTGTGCATGAATAAATGAGTTTCTCTTAACCTAGACCTTATGTTATCTGATAATTAGGTTATGATCATGATTACGCTGATGTTTATATATGCATTTATGTATGTATCTATGTCACTATCTAACATGGTCATCAAGAATCATCCTTGTGGAGGAATGATTGCTTACGCAGGTGAATGGCATGGAGAGATTCTTGATCTTACAAGGAATCAATTGGGAGGAGTAGTCTTGAAAAATATATGAGGTTAGTATAATGTGTTTATGAGTTGATATTATGTGATTATATTATGTCTATGTTATCGATAGGTTATACCGAGGGATACAACAGCTAAAAGAAAGTAGTGTGGTGTGCAACATGCTGGGAAAATCATGGATAAGACACCGGAAGCAAGGTTGATTGGTAAAGACTATGTGGTTTTCAATGTGTGGTACTAATGTTGTGCACATGTTACATATGTGATGCTATGTGCATGTAGTGTTGTGTGGATATTACGTATGAAGTGTTGGGTATAGATGGTGCAATGTAGATATTGGATATGTGGTGCTGTGTACAGATGATGCTATGTACATGTTGGATATGCAGTGCTATGTCATGTGGTGTTGCATGCATGTTGTACATGTGGTGCTATGTATATATGGTGTTGTGTGCATAATTGTACAAGTGGTGCTATGTGCATATGGTGCTGTGTAAATGTTATACAAGTGGCATTGTGTGCATGTGGTTATGTACATGTCGTGCATGTGATGATGTGTACATGTGGTGTCGTGTACATGTCAAGCATGTGGTATTGTGTACACGTTTTATAGTGGTGTACTGTACATGTGGCATTGTGTATCCGTTGTGCAGGTGGTGTCATGTACATGTGATGTTGTGCACACGTTGTGCATGTGGTTACAATGTACAGGTGGTACTATATACATGTGGTACATATGGTATTGGTGTATATGCATGTATTTCATGGTGTTGTATGACGTGTGTATATGTATGTGTGTGATGCACACTATGTGTATGTGCGCATGGTTGAGGAGAAGGCACTGGGTTTTTGTCTAGTGTGGCAACCGATCCGGAGTGCATATGGAATAAAGAAAAAGGTAGAAGCTAAGGATTGATGAAACCATAAGTATCAACATTTTATTTCAGTTTTATTATGCATGTGATTTATGACTATGATATATGATGATTATATGTGATCTATGATTAGGGTTTATGATGGTTATATGTGATTTATGATGTTGATCTATGATGGTTGTGTTTTGAGCTAGCTAGATATGATATTTTTATACATGGTGTTTTGATCAAACTGTTAGTTTGACTTTTTGTCACAGAAAGCAAACATGATTGCAAGTGTACCTTATTGATGAACTCCCAATGAGGTATGATTTGAGGTTATTTCAATTTATTTGAATCTAATGCAAATTATGTGCTTGGAACAAGAATGCTTGAACATGTCCGGTTGGGTGGTTGAAATTGACTGCAAGAATTGGTAGCTAGCAAAAGAAATTAGAACATGTAGTAGTATGCTGGTAGAGTACTTCAGGAGTAGGGCCATTGTGGGACACTGGTACCCAATTGTATCAATTGATTGTCGTGAGCATACTATGACTAGTATGATGGTTTTGAGGTAGGGATATGCCTTGGTTTTGTATCTTCTGATGTGAGGAAGCCTTGGCAAGGGATGGATCACCCGAGATAGAGGATTCCAGGGAACTTGGAAAGTGAGTGACTGCACATAAGGCGGTGAGCGGATTTCTCGAGCGACTGTATAAAAAAGAAGGGAAGGTCACAGATATATTTCGTTTCGTCATTAGCATTACCAAATGGAATCAGATGCACATTGGGAGTGCGCCCTGGAAAAATGAGCCGGTAACCGTGCGCTGAGGGGACATGTAGTGCGACATTATAGCGTTGGACATTGGATGCAAATTTGAGTGTGAGAGTGGATTCTGGACTTCCTCAGAAGGAGGTGAATCCTGGTATTATCTTGAGGGTGGATGCATGATCCACTGGGTTCCCTTGTTGGTTGATACGGGCATTGCATCCCTTTTTTTGTTGGTTTAGCAGATGTGCATATCTATATATGTGGTTATTGTAAATATCGTAATGAGTTTTGTTATAAATCTCTAGTATGCGGTATGGTTGTTATATGGTCATGTTTTCATGATGTTTTACTTTTGAGCAGGTCAATCATTGTAAATATTGTAATGAGCTAAGTTATAAAGCTCCATGGGCAGTATGTTTGGTTTTCACCGGTTTTTCTGAGGTCTTGGTATGGTTTAACACCAAGGAATATGTTCCCCAAGGGGGAGGGTTTTGTAACAGACCTGGTGAAAATTGTATGTAATAAAAGTTAATAAATGAAAAATAAGACCATTGGTAAGGGACACTTATTCCAATATAAACATTGGGCAAATATATCCTAGTGGGCATCACTGGACGTGTGTTTTTGGCTAAGGAAATTGGCAAATGAAAAGGAATTAAAAGGAAAAAAGCGTTTTTTGGCATATTTATTTAAGAAAATAAAGGAAATTAGGAGAAAAGGAAGGTATAAGGCCCCAGGTTGCATGTGAGGAGGAAATTGAAGGAAAATAATGGAAAATGAAGAAAATAGAGGCCTCATTAATAAAAAGGCTTTTGAGGTTTGGTTGGCAAGCTTAATTAGTGTAAGCTCTTGGCTCAAGCTTAGTTGATTTAAGCTCTTGGATTAAGCTTAGCCAGTGTTAATTTCTTGGTTAGTTCAAGTTTGGAGCTTTCTCATTATTCTCTCTTTCTCACTCTTGGTCACTTAGAGGTTTCTTGAAGCACTCTAGCTTTGGATCAAGAAAGGAAAAAAAAGAAAAGGGAAAGGAAGGAAAGCAAGGATAAAGGAAGGAAAAGCAAGATTAAGCAGCTTCAACAGGAATTCTTGTAGGTAACCTTTTCCATGTGTGATTTCCTAGCTGGTTTGGACATGCATGGCTTGCATGTTGGTGTATGGTTCTCTTGCTATCGGTGGTACGGTTTTCTCAGGTTATGACAGTGGTTTTTAGCCTAGCCTAACCTTTCTCTAGATGCCATGGTGTTGCGATGTTTATTTTGGTTTTTGAGCTTTGGTTTATCAAATGGATTTCAGAATCTAGGGCAAAGGTGGTCTCAAGTTTCATTCCCAAAGGCCTAGGAATCCCTTGACCGGTTTTAGCAAGAAACATGATAAAGTCGAGGGAGGAGTCTTGGTTTAGGGCCTAATGATCTAGGTTTGGATTGCTATAAAGCTTGAGAGACAAGAAGACATAAAATTCCCCAAGGATAGTGATGGATTCTGGATGACATTCCAAGTTCGGTTCGATTGTGATTAGAGCACCAGTTTTGTTGTGATCACGGATTGATGAGGGTGGAGGTGGTTTAACCTTTGGATTCCCTTGATTTTTCTTAGATTGGTTGTTCTATGATATCCCACATTTATCCTTGGAATATGGCATGGAGGTGACTCGCTGAAAGAAATATTTGGTTCAGCCATGTCTATAGTTGGGTGGCACGTGGAAGTCCTGAACCTTGTCTCTAAACTCTATGAATTGGCATCTCAAATCATTGTCAAAATAAATACAATTGTGCTGTTAATCCTCGTCTCTGTACAATCATGTGACCTCAATAAAAGTTAAAACCTATATTAGAATTTTTCTACATATGCATGTTTGATTTGTTAATTTCTTCAATGTTGTGCATTTCTCTTGTTGTTTGTGTAGTTGATTTATAATAATGTCCCTTCTTTATATTATTGTTTATACAGTTTTTACTGGCACTTGATATGTTTAATACAAGTACTTTGAATAGATTTACTTGTCTAGCAGACAGGTAAATGAACCTTGCTCATATGTCTTTCTCTTAGAAACAATATTAGCCTGTCCTCTGGTAGCTTTCCAGTTCATATTTGTGTACAAATATTGAAACAACTCAGTGTAATTAATATAGTTGTAAAGATGTCCAAAAGTAGTGGGAAGTGATAATTAGAAACTGTACACTTGGTTTAGGCTTAAGTATCCAAGAACCACTAGTTTTACTATTAAATTTGCACAACACTAGCAATCCCATATTCTATCATGCAATGTGTTTTGAGATTATAAAGATATTATAAAATCCCGTCTTCTCTTTTTCGCTTTTAGAGTTGTTCTTTTGAACATATCTTGTAGTGCATATGTGAAGTTTAAGAGTTTTTCATTTCAAAGAGAATTATGATAGTTTTAAATTTTAAAATTTAGAGATGGAATTGACTAATATTGACTCCTTGAAAGTATTTAGATGGGTCTATTGAGATATTATTATTACAAACTTTGTGGAAGAAAGCTAATGTATTTTTATGATCCATCAATCCTGAAATGAAGAGTGATGTCGTTTCTAGATACTTGATGCAGTTGGTACATTCTCAACTGTAATTTCTATCAAATTTGTGACTCACATCAACACATTTCTGTTGCTTAAATTATAAGCTTGGGACACTGATTGAAGCTATAATGAAAGCCCAAAGGAGCACCTTGCACCTTATATTAGAATTTTTTTATTTGTAAAATATGTCTGACCAACATAATGTGTATATTGAATCTCTTATTTATCCTGGTGAGTGACCGAATCTCATGGATGCTCTAAGTTTACTTGATTATCAGGTTGTAGGGAGCAACCTAAGTTGTAGTTTCAGAAACATAGGAAGTCAATCTACTGGCAGTAGTTCTTTTGTCAATGGTTGGGCCACTGGAAGTGTAACAAATTTTGATATATCAGTTGATTAGGGATGCACTTCTGAAGATAAAATGGTTATTGACTAGAACCCAGTTTCAAATGTGCAGTCAACTTCAAGGTTTGAAAGGAAAGTGGTGGAATCACATGTCCTTCATTCTGAAAGCGTGTCTGTGGATGCCCTCAACAACCAGGTCATGGATGATTGTCTACATCTTCGTTCAACCTGTAACTATGGAACTACTTCTAATGGTAATAATTATAACTTCAACACCAATCAGATAGCAGTTACAAATGAAGGGAAATGATTCATGGATTCAAGTTTCTTTCCTCACCCAACTCAATTGGTTTGATTAGAATCTCAAAAACTGACCTTTGCTTGTAGCAGTGTGGCTCGATGTATGCTAGATTCTAGAGAACAACAATGGACATGCCAATTGTCTTATGGATGGAAGGCGAGGATCTTGTAAAAGAAATACCATGGAAAACATTTCAGTTCCATCATATTTAGATGTCCTCCTATGTTCTTCACACTAGGATGATGGCCACCTCTGCCTTATAGCTCTTGGATGGCACAACATTAGTAGAAACCTAAATATTCCTACTACCGCTGCAACAATTCCTGTTGTTAGGCTTGTAGAAGAACAATTCATACCCATGGCTAGTGTATGTGATGTGGGTCCATATTTCAGAGGTTTATCTATGGATGGGTAATTAGAAGCTCCCTAGAGAGTTGTTCGAGTAAGACACAACCCTCCACATTAATAGGAACAAAGTGTACCTCAAATATGGCCATCTGGAAATGTTGGAAGGTATATACTTGACTTGCAGCCAAATCCTTCACATTTTAGGAGACTGCTTTCAGGTGACCACTTTACAGACATAGGTCATATGGAGATGGCGACCTCCCCCCTTTGATGTCATTAGAGAAATCGATGGAAGTTTTTAAAAAACTTGGGTGTTTACCCTCATATTGAGCAATGGAGCAATCAGATAAGGCAGTGGTTCAATGAAGTTTTTCTTAATCCTCTTGTTCAAAAAATTGAAACCAACCATATCAAGGTAATAGATTTCTCAAAATATACTTACTCCTAAATGTGTCATTTTAATTTTTTACATATAAAATTTGATTTTGAATATTGATTTGTGTTCTTTCCAAGATGGGTCATGCAAGTGGAATAAAAGCTTGGGATTTCTATCACCTTAACATAATTAGGTAGTAATGTACCAAATTCTGGAGTCCCTTCTACTGCTTCATCATATAATGTTGCTAATGCGTTGTAGACAACATTTTCCCTTAATGAGGATGGGGTACTTCATCAATTGCATGCCACTCTCATACAAGCACAATATTCTCCTCCTAGTAAGTTACATTACTTAAAAGCATTGGGTGGAGATTTTATGTTGTTAAAACGTTGATCATTACGTTATAAGTCACTCTAAAACCTAAATGTTTCTATTTGCAAGCTCAATGTTTAATTCCTTGATGTTGGGTCACTTTTAGGCTTGAAATGTTGAGGTTTCAAAGAAATAATGCAGTGCTCCACCTTTTAACATGTTTTTTGTTTGACATATTTGAATACTTTCTATTCAAATTGTATACTTTGTATCTATAATTACTGAGAGTTGAATTATATCTTGAATGTAGCTCCACAACCAAATCTTTACTAGGCCTTTAATCCCCAAAAGGGAAACCTTTCAATCCTCTTATTCAAGAATATTTGGATGTCATGACTGAGCATCAAAGGTTGTGTACATTGATGAAAAGAGAGTGGGTTAAGGGATTGTTACCACAAAGTAGTGTTCATGTAGATTACACAGTACAACGGATTAAAGGTAAAAACATATTTAGGTGTGATTTTGAGTAATACCAGTCTGGGTTGCTGACTTTATCAATCAAGTGGTAACTTCCTAAGTACATTTCTAATTTGTATGGGGAAAAGTGCAGAACTTGCATAAGGAACATGTGTGAAGAAGTACGATTTTGAAGGAAGAGGGGAATTTTATGATAAAGTAAACAAAATATGGACTCTGGAAATCTGCCCACATATTCACATCTTCTTTGTATCTTTTTTATCCACTTTTGGAGCATCTGTAGTGGATGCTGCAAGTGGAACCTACTTCTTATCTAAGTATGCAGTCAAGAAATAATCCTTTATTTGTCAGTATCCTGCTTCCCAAATAAATATTTATGGAGAAGTATGCTGCATATTTTTCCTTTGTTCTTATTATTTTTCACCCTGGAGCATGTGTACTAGTAGTGGGAAAGCACAATCCCCCTGTTTTTGTACTATACTAGAATAAAAAGCTACAATTTTCACTTCAAGTACATTGGCCAAAACTGAATTATCTAGTTTGAATGAGATCAATTCGCTCACGTATAATTGTAATAAATCCTTGTTGTATTATGTGTAAATTCTAATAGAAAATATGCCCAGAAAAGCTCCACAACATATAACAGGTAGACTACAACTTGTATATATAGGGTGAAGGTAAAACAATCGGTAATGACGTTAAGGTTCTTGTGTGAAAATACAACACAATGATTTTAATTTAGCATCAAATGATAAATGGATGAAATTTTCATTTTTTCTTTATTATTTGTATCCTTTCTATTTTTTAGTTAAATATAAGCATTTAATTTAAGCCAAAGAACAAATTCAAGGGACCAAAGATAATGTACATTTCTATGTATGATACATATGAAACAACAATATAGAAGTTAATGAAAAAATAAATGCATAATATGAGTGAAACAAGCACTAGCAGTAAAATGGCTAATTAATTACTAAAAAACGTTTAAAATTTGCATATAAACGACCACTTTTCAGCTGGTGACTAGTAGTAGCTAATTCACAGTATCTTATAACGCAACCAACTTTTAGTCATTTTTAGCTTAGTCATTAATTGGTTGTCTCAATTTTATCGTCTAGTAGTATATTTAGTCATAAATTTGGTCATTGATTTAGTCATTAATTGCCACAATTAATGACCAAATATACAACAAAATATATTACTATATTGTCACCCGAGAAAACCAATTAATGACCAAAGAAATATGACCAAAATGTTGGTTGTGTTATAAGATACTGTAAATTAGCTACTAATAGTCATATATATGCAAATTTTAGTCATCGTTTGAAACCAATTAATGACCAGAAAAATATGACTAAATTTTGGTCGTGTTATAAGATACTGTAAATTAGCTACTAATAGTCATATATATGCAAAATTTAGTCATCCTTTGGAATCACAAATTTACCATTTGCAGTAGTCATTTATTTTTTTGTAGTTTCATATTTATTATATAAACGACTAATTTAGTAGTTTATATTCATTTCATTTACTTTCATTAATAATCATTATAAATGACTAATTTAGTCATATATTCATTTTATTTGTGTTCATCATTAATCAATATAAACTACTAATTTACTAGTTTTAAATTGATTTTATGTATTCATTATTAATGTAGATTAATTAATTAGTATGATTTTGCAACTAAATTTAAAAAATGTCATACAATGTGCATGTTCATCTAATATTATGAAAACACAGAATTTCATATGTTAATTATAATACTAAACAATATCAAGTGCATCTATAAATAATTTCAACCACATAAATTATATTATATGAAATGTTAAAGTATTACAATATGAGTTTCCAACTTAATATTGTTTGAACTACAATTTACACATGAAATGATGTTTCATCACTTCAAAAATTATCATTGTGTTGCCAAGGCATTACAGGTGAATTCACCAACTCTAAAGACTTGACCATTAGTCTCTATGTGTGTGTCTTATGTGGGATATTGAATTAAGAATATCACTAGACCAGTTCTCTTCTCTCTCTCTTTTTTCATTTGTCGCTCCAGTGTTATTGCTCTCAACCTCTTTCTTCAATTCCTGCTTCTTATCATCAATACTAAGTTCATTTTCTGAAAGCAAAAGAGGATACAATGCAGACTGTAAGACATGAAATACAATGAACAGTAAAATATAAACTAAAGTAGACTATAAAGAGTTTATATGACATATACCTCAACATCAGTAATGTCAAGTCCATTTTCCCCATACAAGCAAGAAACTTTGAAAAAGTTTTCCTTAGTTGGGCAATAGTGGCCACTATAATGTGGCCAGATGACCTGTATAAACAAATCAAATAAAATGTTACCATATAAAATAACACCTTAGTAACTTAGTATTCAACCTTCAGGGAAAGCTTAAGCACAACCATGCCAACTAAGTTACATGCTAAAAAGTTCAAGCTGTAGGTAACTTGTGAAAACAAATAATCTAAGATGTGATGTTTAATCCTTGTCACTTTATTCAAAACAACATTTCATTTTCTAAAGCATGAACTTGGTCAAGTATATAAACAACATGTGCTCAAATAACAACATGAATGTAAACTTTTCTGACAGTCATGCAAATATTTTAACACAAAATAGCTATAAGGATTCCAATCAATATCGTGTAATACTAATTTTATCTTCAAGCTTTGGTTGTTTTTTAAATTGACATGATACCAATTATTTTCAATTTTCATAGGTAAAAGACAAAACAAAATCATAAGAAACGTTCAAAATACAATCAAACAATAAAAAGAGGATATCATGGAATGGACATTGCAATTACAAAAAATTTTGTTTACATATCTAGCGATGTCTTGTTTGGCATTCTTAAAACATTTGTTTTCCCAAAATAACCATGAGGTGAAAGAATCACAAGATTAAAAACCATAGTAATCCCTCCTAGAAACATTTCCAAAATCAATGGCTCGAGTGCCTGGAGGGCCTCTAACAACAAATGAATCATATCCAATACATGCTTTGCATTATCTCCCCATCATTTTCCCAATCACATTTCCTATAACATGCCCACAACAGAGTCAAGTAACAATCAAACAAAGACATTGACATTTGTTTTTATCTTTTCCATCTATAAAATTTAAATCTGATTTGTTTTGAGAACATATTAGTTCATATTTAAAGTCTTCCTGACATATGAGAAGGTACCAATCAAGCATGACATCAGAAAAATTGACCTAAATGAGGTCCTCTAACAATTTCTACAATATATTTTGCTTGCTATGATATCTTGGGTATAAAAAAGAACATATCCGCAAAAGAAAAATCCATATATTACTTATGTTCAAACTCTGTATATGGTGTACTCCTAGGCAACTTTTTAAGATGTTCATCTGCCTTATCAAAGCGAATTGTAGTTTTGTTAAACTCGGTATCCTTCATTTAGCATCAATTTCTGCAAGATAAATGTCACACTTTGTTCTTTCCTATTTCTCAACATGCTACATATGATAAATTAAAAGTCACATAAAACCAAGAGAAAACCCTTTTCTAACCAAAACAAACAAGCAATTCCTCTAATAAAACTTCATTCTAATATCAACAGATGAAAAGAGAGTGGACCATTTTTGCCACTCGACTTTGCCTGTTTTTGTTATGAAAGTGCTCGAGCTTCAGGAACCAAAAAATGTGAGGAAAGTTGTAAATGTGAAAAAAATTATGTTCACCTTAGTAGACTTGTTCAAAATGATGTGAATGATGCCATTTTCGGATGTGGTAAATCTCATAATAATAAATGGCCACAATGGATGTAGAGATTAAATATAAAAACTTGTGGACATGTCATGTATTCTAATAAATTGCATTGCGATGACCACCATGGGCCTCCACGGGTTACAAATCCTCAATATGTTAGTCTTGATGATGAAAGAGAGATGGCAACGATAAATATGTGTGGTCCTAGTTTATATGGTGGATATCTTCAAACCAAGGTCGTCATCTTAATGAACCTAGGTTTTGACATGGTAAACCTAGATCTGGTCCTCACCCAGGATCTATCAAGGATATTTTCACAAGAGTCTCACAATTTATCTAGTAAATAAACAATTAAATTGTATATTAAAACAAATCAAAGTGAACTACTCAAAATCCTCTTAGGTGGGTTGTGGTCAAGTGGTTAAATCAAAGCACTTTCAGTGCACAAAACTGGGTTCAAAGCCACCCGAAGAAATGTTACTGAATTAATATGGCCAACGAAGTTATCTACCTCATCCAAAAGTGGGTGGAAGTCTTAACAACCTTGATGGCCCATAGTTGTGGTATGTCTCAACAAACGAGGAAAGATGCAAGTATTGGATGAATTTAATGTGGCCAATAGAGTTATCTACCCCATCCAAAAATGGGTGGAAGTCTTAGGAACCTTGATGGCCCATGGTTATGGCATATCTCAATAGATGAGGAAATATGCAATCTTGGATGAATTTAATGGAAGAGATACCCTTGGACATGGCCTCTAAGAAAAGGTAGAGCCCAATTCATTAACAAATTTCCATTTTTCCAACTGCAAAAAATAATATCACAAGATCCTGAACTGGATGGAAAAATACCTTTTCTATTGTAGCCATCAAGTCATGCATGGAATGTGCGGCCTCGTAGGATTCAAAGAAAGATGCTTCTTTAAACTTTTCTATGGCACTTACATACACCTATGCAAAAGTACATTAAATCAACTTTGAATATGAGATGGAAATAAAGCAGAAATATCAACTATGGTGTTAATATCAGTCCCAACAAAAAATTATTATTGGCTAAAAATGAATGTGTTACACACACAATAGTGCCAACTCCTTTTCTTGCAGAAAAAAGACAACCAATTGGATCAGTTGAAGGTCGAGCATTGATGCTAACTGATGTCCACGACAAATTTGGGCAAGCCAACACACCCTCAAATTATTAATTCAATCAAAATGGGAAGGTCTAAGCCCTCATCCAAATGTTGAAACAATATGAAATGAAGGGCCTGAACAAAACCCCACCCATATCAAATACTGAAGAGCTCAGTTAATAATCTTACCATTACCTAAAAAAAAAAATGTTTCACAACTTTTCAACCAGATTGAAGCTTCGGCCAACCAAGTTATGCCTTTGAAATGCCATAAAACATTTCAAATAATGTTTCACAATTCTGAAATGCCATCTAAAATGGCAAGTGGCATTTCAAGGGAACATGGGCACGTCTTAATTTGGTTTAACTGTGTTTTGACAGGGAAATTGACCATAGGAATCTACCCAAGTGCTTTAAATTGGAATTGACATAAATTTTTACACTAATTTCACATTGAATAAGATTCTAGAAAACCCTTCCACCCTGTCTTTGTTATAAATAAAATTTACCACTTATTATTTCCTCGCACTTTCTTCTAGACTGTTTGAGCAAAGGTATCCCCTACACAAACAAGAAGCACTTTTGTTGTGTTTGAAGCAATGTGATCTGGTTTTGTAGTCACAACCAGAAGACAGTTGTGAGCAACAACATTGTTCCACACTTCATTTATTCACATTTTCTTCAACAACTTTTAGGCAAAAGTGTTTTCTACAGCTACGACAAGCATGTTCTGTGCATTTTGGACAACGTGGATATTATTGGAGACTACATTTAAATTTTCTTACTCAATTATCCTTTATTCTTGTGCTATTTTATATTTATAGATAGATAGACAAATATTGTTTCCCTATTTCATTTTTTTTTTTTTTTGTCTTTTTACTTTTTTGATGGGGGGTGAGCTAGGGATCATGTTCCAGCATGTACCCCTCTCCCAATACCATGCAACTTCACTTCCAAGGATTTTTGAGATGGAGACTCAAAGTCTTTCTAAGAGAGCCTTCAATCAATCTTGAATCAATCATGAAGATGCTATCATGAAATGAAAGAGGCACGGGTTCAAAGGTTAAACAAAGATCACTTAATAGAAATATTATCCAAGCTTGATGAAAGCAGGATGGAAGCCACCAAAAGGAGAATATAAAAGAATGTTGAAGAAATATCTATAAGAGCTAATAGGCAGAAGTGAGGGATAGCTACACGGATGACCTTGGAAATATTGGAGGTTCTGGATGTTCATAAAGCTAGAGATTCCAAATAATCTTAAGGTGCCCTCCAAAATATGGGACAAATATTTCTACCTCGCTAATGTTTATCAGTTTATGGTCCTGTTTTAACAATCCTCAAGCCTAATTGCTAGAATATGTTATATAGCGAGAGAAAGTCTTGAATAACTTATGATGGTTTGTTGGTGGGGATTTAAACATGATTTTAGGGGTGCATGAGAAGGAAATCCAACTTCAGTTTGGTATGATTTTATCCAAAAGAATTCCCACATTGACATTGCCCGTGGAAATGGATAATTCGCTTGGAATAACAAGATAAATGGGAAAGGTTTTGTTATGGAAATATTACACAGATTTATTCTTAACAAAGACTAGATAAAGGGTAATTTTGACTTAGATTCTCTCATCCATAGAGGAACCCTCTCAAATCATTAGTAGGTTGAGCCTTCTTAGATCATTGGGTGATCTCTCTAATCATAGAAAATGATGACAAACCACACAACAACCTCTTGAAATTTGAGCTTATGTGGTCCTCTCACTTTGATTTCCTTATTAAAATTTAGAAGTTGTGGCAAGATTATCAAGTGGTGGGATCCAAAATGCTTATCATGCATAAGAAACTCCAACATCTCAAAAATCCAAACTAATAGTTTGGAACAAGGAGATCTCTCACAATACTCTTAAAAGAGAAGAAATCATTGAAGCTATGAATGTAAACACATCTCTAAAAAGACAGCAAGCATTGTAGACATAATGAAATGGAAATGCAACACTATTGAAATAGGGGTAAGCTTTCAGATTTTGGTTTTTTGGTTGAATCTTCTAAAACATAATTGTTTATGTACAAAACCAATGGAAAGGGTTGCTAGGTATATAACCCAGAACCCCAAGAGTATACCAAAATCATCTAGATTCACTTTGTAAGTTGTCAATTTGACATTGGATGAAGAAGTGAAAATTTGTGTATTGTTTATGAAAATATTATTTTGCTCTCTTTTTCAGATGCTAGCCAAGACCATCCATGTGAGAACTCTGCTTTCGATTATGCGAGCTCAAAATCAACACCTTTTCCTGTAGCTTTCACTCATCAATCCTGAATTAGATATATTGTACTACAAGCTAAATTTAAGTGGATGCTTGTCACTGAGGAATGTTGTTTTTTAATCATTGAAAGAATGTCCTAGAAAACCAAAAATTGATGAGTGTAGATGAAACACGAAATGGGAGAGCATAATCACTACTAAATCAAACTATGCTTGCATTTCCTTTTAGGATTTATAGCTTCAGACTTTTTTTCTTGCAAATAGGGAATATATTTCTCTTTTTTTTGGTAAGAGACACTTTCTGGTGCAACCTAGGTGGTAAATATGGCCACGCTCTAGAATACCCAGTTCCTCATTGTCCTTGTTTCTTCTCAAGATATACTACAAAGTATATCCTCTTTCTGCTTCTTGGAGGCTTCATCTGCACTAGATTCTATGCAAGCATTATACACATCTCTCTTCAAACATCCTATACTCACATTACCTATTCATTCCATTAATTGAGTCAGGAGGTCTGAAAGTGGTTTCAACTTCATTGGATTTCATATAGAGAAAGTGGAATTTTAGGTCCCATTCTCAAGGTTTCAAGGTTTCAAAATCAATGGAATTGCGACATTTCATTAGATTATATCATGTATGAAGGTAAGTGATTTCCGTTTAATCGAGAGAACTAAGCCATATATGTACTCCAATGTTAGTGGTGTTGATTGTTGAACTCCTTTGTCATGGCTTTAGAAAAAAATTGTAATATCCCTTTATATATTTCAATGGTTTGTAATATCCCTTTCTTAGAAGACTCACTTCTCTAGCATCTTATATAAATATTTTGCCGAGAGTAGGTTTTTCAAACAATTAATCTATCAACATTCTTACAACAGAAGCAATATTTTAAGTATTTGCAAATTTTGTAGCTAATTAATTTATTTGTAAGAAAGGAAACCATTAACAAATTCAGGAAACACAAATTCTTGAACATGAAATCATCAGGTCATTTTATTAAGGGATCACAAGAGAATACATGCAGTTACAACACCCAGCTATTGTTCGAACCTTTGATTTGACCTCTGCTCCAAAACTCTACTAGACTCCAGTTAATTTGATCTCTGTTTGCTCAATCCACAATATTGGCCTTGACCTCACAATTCACTTTTCAGCTTACCAACAAAAAATTCCTCGACCTCTTTCAACATATTATATTGGATCCATTTCCACGCGAGGAGTAGTCTTTCGAGCTTTCTCTATTTCCTCAGATAACCTGGATCAACCCTGTCTTTGTTTATTGATTCTCCATACCCTGGATCGCCCTCCCCCCCTCTAAGTTTATTTATTATTCACACTAGTACCCAGCTTCGACAACCCCAAGCGGATGATTTCAGTGTGCCAGTGGACTAGAGCCTGTGCTCAAGAGAAATGTCTGAGGGTTTCTTGCCCCAGTTGATTAAGTCATAAAATCGCTCCAGAAATGACACAGTCTCATATGTCAACTAGACCATATGTAGACATTCAACTCGGCTTCAACTTTGACTAGAACTGATATTGCAATTCGACCCTTAGTGATACATCCACCTGATCCCTTGTCTGCATTGATTAACTCTGCTCATAAAATAACAAACATAATTTTGTAATTCGGCCCTCAGAAAAATGTGTGTGTATGAGTTCTCGATTCACCTAATTACCACAAAGAAACCCCTCTTACCCGTGAGATTTATACCTCAACTTATTCCCAGTGCTGGTAACCCTTTTCATTCGTCCCTGCCAATATATTGCTGCTAACGTTGCTACCAATTAACAATCTGTTGTGATTCTTAGCCTCGAGGGTTTCCAATTCGGCCCCACAAGTAAATGGAGATTCAACCCTTAAATCGCCCATTCAACCATGCAATTTCGACCTCCTTCAAACCCTGTAGTTTTATGATGAAACCTTTATTTTTCTTGGCCTAGGTAGAATTCACTGCCATGTTTTCGTGCTAAATCACTTGGCTTTTTCATTATTGGAAACTGCGAGGAACACCTATAACAAACTAGATAATGGTGTATGTTGCAGTAATGAACCTCGTCTTGATCCACTAGGTTGTATCTCACTTCAGATTACAACCCATTGTTCCAAACTCAACAGGTCACAAATTTTAATTCACCAAACATGATCTCCTCATTTCTTTTTTTTAATAGAGATGGCCATTTCAAATACCATGGGTCATTTTTCCTTTTTTAATATTTAAAACAATAAATTATACATAGTAGTAAATTAAAGATTTAATAAAAATAAATAAGATATTAAGTTATATATAAATTATTTAATATTTAAAATAATAAATTATACTAGTATTAAAGGAAGGATTCAATAAAAATAAACAAGATATTAAGTTATATATAAATTATTTAACATGTAAAATTTAAGTTTCAGTCAATGTAATTAGTAGTTTTATGCAGTGATATATGTGTTGAGGTGTCGAAGGGTATAACCTTCTTGAAATTTTAGTTGTTTATATTGCCACCATTTATCATGTATTTAGATAAATTAAAATACTCAATATTAAAATCATGTCAAGGTTTCTTGATGTTTTAACATAGACATATAAAAGTATGATAACATGCACCCTCCCAAAGGTTTGGAAATTATTATTTATTTGAACTAAGCTTCTACCTATCACAATGAGGCCAATTTCCCAAATTTAGCATTATCAGAGTTTATGACGAATGGAAGGATTTCTATTAGGGCTCTTATCTTTACTAATATTTGCACAACATTTCCAGATTTTTCACACTAGAAATAACTCTCAAGGCCTTAACCAATGGACATGAAAAGGGATTTAGACTAGGAATATGGGCACCATTACTACTCTTTTCATAATAAGAATTAGTATGAGGGAAGGAGAAAAGGCCTTTACTTCTAAAATGAACCTTCTCATTCTCAAGGGCCATGAATTTGGCATTGAAAAACTACATATATCCTCTCTAAATAATCTTAGGGATATATGGGATATCAATCCCATTAGGAATTTTTTCACACCATGTATAGGAATCAAGGAATGCACCATGGGTAGGGGAGGTAAACAAGGAAATTATGCCTTATTGTAAGATTTTTATTTTCAAGCGCTATGATCTAGACTTAAAAACCACATAGACCTTCTTTAATGGATCTTTGGTCTGAAGTCGACATATCGGCACCATAGGAGGTATTTATCACCACATATGGGAGTTAGTGTCTATGTTATGGTTATGAGAGGGAAATAAGGACCTTAGTCCATGAACAAGACCTTTAGCTAGGAATATGGGCATTTAGTATGTTTTACATAATAAGAATGGGTCTCATGGCCTTCACTATGGCCAAGAAAGGAAATTAAAAAGAAAAGTTACTTAAGTCCTAAATAATTAGTGGTCATTAAAAAGGCTTCAAACCACCACGTTAATTATATTTTCTAAGGGATATTCTTTGGCCCCTAGGAGGGATGTTTCTATCATTCAAAGGTTTTGCACACCATGATGAGTGTTGGAGCCTCATCATTAGACCTTAATGAAATTGGGAGGCTTTCAAATCACATATGATGCTTACAAGTGTAGGCTTGGTCAAAATAGGAACCTAAGGGGCTCAAGCCTTATTTGAATATTTGATGATTAAGCTTTGTGAAGTAGATCTCAAAGAACCACACATGACCTCTATAGGGAATCTTAGGCCTCTATGGGGGATCTGTAGTGTCATTAGTATGTTTTACATAATAAGAATGGGTCTTAGGCTTGTACCATGGCAAAGGGATGGAAACAGTGGCCTCAAGCCCAAAACAAAACTTCTTTGGCTTACACTACATGAAAAAGACCATAAAGAACAATATAAATCCCCTTTGAGGGATTTTATGCCTCTATCTAGGATAAGGGTTCCATTATGAGGTTTTCCACATCATATATGGGAGTTAGGGCTTATATCTTGGCCAAGGAATGAAAAAGGGCCTTAGGACTAAAACAAGTATTTCTCATGTTTAATGTCCATGAACAAGATATTAGAATGGGAATGATGGCATAATTAATATGTTTTGCATAATAAGAATGGGTTTTATGGCCTCTATGATGGATAGTGAATTTTATCACTTATTATCCAGTCATATATTTTAGTCCTGGACTAAATTAGTCATTTAAGTTAGTCACTTTTAGTTTGGTCACTTATTATCTAGTCATATATTTTATCCCTTGACTAAATTAGTTATTTAAGTTAGTCATTTTTAGTTCAGTCACTTAAAATTGCTCAAATTTAGTAGTAATTCACTTGAAATAATTGTGGTGACTAACTTTTTTAGTCACCTAGTCACTAATTTCATCATTTTCTACTAGTTCAAAGATGGCTTCCACAAAGAGAAAAAGGTGACAGGACGACTCTTCAACCACAGAGAAATACACCCATCATCTAAATGCATCTCCAATTTGAATCATGTTTATGAGGAATGGATCTTGCAAAATATTTTTTTTTGTCACTAGGGATATGAGACAAAAATCCCCCTTCCCTAACTCTAGTAACCCACTTCAAATGGCCCTCTTTTCTATCCACACGAGAAGCACTATCATAGCCTACATTATTAACTAACCCCATGCCAAACTCACCTTCAACCATACAACTCTCCTTGCACTCTCTCCCATTGAAACATACGTTGGTGGAATCCAATAATCTCCACAGATGATATACAAAGTTCTTAAATCTTTCTATGAAATTCGGATATGAATTTCCCTATATTATTATCACTCAAAAAAAACACTTAGGGATTTAGGTCCTTTATGAATTTGATGAACTTGTCACGGGGGGGAACTAATGTTAACTAATTGTCTTTGCCTTAATTTTTGTCCAATCCCTCCCCTAATAGTTGATGAAGATGAAATTGTGCACAGATAGCTAATGCCCCGTCTTCTTTGACCCCTAGGGATTTCCATGGTAAGGGAATCTAGGGGTTATGCAATGACATTGACTTCAATACCAAGGTTCAAAGTCTTTTCATACCTCTTCAAATGGTTAGGGAAGTCATTGGAAGGAGTTCTAACTAAAAAGGGTGCCCGAAGAGTGTTTGCTATGATAGTTAGCCTTTGGAGACTAAGAGGCCTAGCTAGACTTCTAGCCAATGCCTCCATGAATGTGGTCCATTGTATTTGATGAAAAACACCAATGTCTATTACATGAAGAGCTTTATTGGTTTGGTCTTCAGAGGCTTCGAGAAAATATTTGTTGGCTAGGGTGTACAACAATTGATACCATGGAATTGCCTCATGAAACTTGATGAAATCCCTCTGAAACAACTTTAGATCTGTAGAGAGGAATTCCGAGCAAGGAAGAGATCCGTCAAGATGCATGATATTGGTAGTGAAGGCTATAAACCCATGTGCTGCAAGCCTATGTTTTGCATCACCTGAGATTTATGCAAGATCATGGAGGATCCATATGAGATGTTGAATGCGAACAATGCTATTGTTGTCTATAGCTACTGCACAAGGCGTTAGTAGTTGTTCAAACCATTTCAATTCCTTGGGAAGTTTAGGTGGACTAGTCTGTCATCCACCTGATCTGCCTTTGTTGTTTCTATTGTTACTGTTGTTATTCTTGTTTCATGTGGCATCCAAAGCTAATTGATTGTCTAATTTTTTTCCATGCATAGAACTTAGTTTCTGGTGCGAGGCAGTGATTGCGATGATCCAAACTCTCTCCTGTGTGGGGTGAGGCTGCATTGTTTTCAAATACATTCCAGAGTTTTCCTTCAGTAGATTCACTTGAGACTCTAGATCTTTTTCTCTTCTTGGTTATCTTGTAGAATCCTCCACATAATTCTGCATTCAACAAAGAAACATAGTAATCATTTTTGGTTTTATAAGCGAATGCACATTAGAAATCTATCTGACGAAAGTTGTGGAATGAACAAAAAAATCAGTAGCACAAATATAAGTAGTGTCTTGTTCTCCATCGTCTACCTAGAATAGTATAATCCATAACATAGACCTTTAAGGTGAGGGGAGTTATAAGGGAAAAGAGCAACATATCTCATTTCAAATTATTTTGATTTGCTTAGAATAAGAAAATAATTCTTGAAGATTAACATAAATAACATAAATAACAAGAGGGTAAATCTACTCAATTGTTATAATTGTCTTCTTCATATCCTCTTCCAGAGAATGAGCCTCTCATATGAAAAATATTAAAATAAATTTCACATGTAGTTCAGAGAGTTGGTGTCTTCTCTAGTGGTCCACTTCCAGGAAAGACAATTGTCTCATGTGCCAGAATTTGCATGGAGGTGGAGGTGAGTAAAGATCTCCCAACTAAAATGTTATAATTGTTTTCTTTAGAGCCTATTCTATAGCATGAGTCTCATATCAAAAATAGTAAAAGAAATTTCCTAAAAAGTTTAGAGAGTTTGTGTCTTATCTAATGGTCCTATTTAAGGAAAGTTGATTGTACCATGTGCTAGAATTTGCATGAAGATGGATGTGAGTAAATATATCCCCACTAAAATGACATTAACTTTAGATGAATTTAGTTGGACCCAACAAAGCTCTTGACTGTTAAAACCTAAATTTTTAGTGAAATTTTTTCATGAATTTGGGCATCCCCCTCCCTCCTTTCTTAAAGTTCCAAATGCACGATTATAGGAAAAAGATGATGTTAATTGGAGTGTGGTCTAGTAGTTGAGACAACACGTGGTGGACGAGGTGGCATTAAAGAGTCAAATTTGAACCTCAAATGAATGACATAAGAATTTCAGAAAGTATGGGAGCCTCCTAATATATGTAGATATTTGGTTATAGTAGCAAGTAAAATATCATTATAATCATATATTTGTATATGCATTATTATAGTGATGAGAAATTATGCCCCAGATATATGACATGAACCTCAAAGAAAAGATCCAACATACCATTCCTAGGTGAGTTTGGGAAAATACATACCCTTCATGATGAATTTCAGAGGGACAAGAATGGGTGCAAGTCCCAAGAAATTTCATAAAAAATGGACATCCCTTATGAATTTCAAAGGAAAAAAATAGATACACACCCGTCATGACTTACAAAAGAACAACAATGGGTGCAATTCGTAGGCAATTTCAGCAAAAGGGGCTTCCATTATGAATTTCAAAGGAAGAAAAATAATAGACACCCCTCATGAATTATAGATGCATAAGGGCAGGTACAATTCCTGGGAAATTTCAACAAAATGAGAATCCTCACAAATTTCGATGGGAAAATACCTAATTCATCTTCCCTTGGCAATTTTGGTGAAATAGTTACCCTTCTCATGTGGCATGTTAACCTCTGATTTTAGAGTCCACTATTTGTGTTACAACTTCATGGGTTGCTTCATATTATCCTAACAACACTTCTAGCATTCATGGGACTAATAGATTCACTTTGAATATATTACCTATTGCTTCAAAGAAATACATGCATATGAAATTCAATGGCACAGTTGCTATGCATCTAACATAATTTTCAAAATAAATAAAAATACACATAGAGAATAGAGTGAGAAACTCAAAATTAAAATAATTCAATTTGATGCACCAAAAACCTGCCAACAAAACAAATATTCAGCAGAGTATACACTTTTCATATACTACCAGAAATGCATAATTGAAAATAAATCAACAATCATATCCATACAAAAACATACCATGAGAGGTTCTACCCAAAATCTCTCTACATCGCCCTTTTAGGAAGCTGGGGTAACCGAATCATTGTTGTTGAAATATGGTTCCATAACAAACTAGGTCTTAGGATGGATGTCCATGGTAGGCAGTGAAACTTCCTAGAAGTCCTCATGCTCTTGGTCTGCGATGGGGTAGTCCCCGCTGATGAGCTCTCATCACTAATGTCCAACCAGTTGAGTAGAGACCCATATCCCCCATTGCACTCCTCACCTTCTGCCATGATCAAAGTCTACGTTTGGCCTACTGATCTCTATTTCTATTGATCTCCATTTATGAATTTGAGAAGAAAAAAATGGCCAATTCAAGATGAGTATGCAGATGGATTGCTTGGAAGTTGAGTCTTCCCTTCCCCTCTCACCCTATTTATATCATAAAAGAAAATGAAAAATGTTGACCTTCACACCAACTCCATGAGGTTATATGCTTAAATCATGTAAATTATCATGAGCTCACCTTTCATTCATGGTTCATTGAGAGATTGACTTGGCTACAACCTTAAATCATCATGGCAGATCAACTAGTCTAAGCTAATTTTTCATTTAGGGATGACTAGGGCCTAATTTTTTACCAATGCAACTTTCCTCTGACCCAAATGCACCACACCTACCTCATTAGTCCATGATTTGCTATAATGAATCATATTTCGACCTTCAAAGCTTTAAATATACCACGTGCTCTTTTGACTTCAACAACATCATGCATGTGCATGTATTTCAAAATTTTGCTTTTCCTTTTTTTTTTTTTTTGTATGTTATTTTAATATGTTTTAATTTCTTTTTAATTTTTATGTTATTTTTAAATCAATAAAATGATTTTATATTCATGTCATCAATTTTTTTATATTTATTATTTATTATATGTTTTCCTTTTCTTTCCATTTGTTTTCACGGGTTATCTACAACCCGAGATTTTTAGCATATAACTCAGTTGGCATGACTGTGCCTAAGCTTTTCCTGAAGGTTGAATACTAAGTTCCTAAGGTGTTCTTTTTTATGGTGACGTTTTATTTTCTGTTTTTGTACAGGTCATCTAGCCACATAATGGCCACTATTACCCAACTAAAGAAAACTTGGTCAAGTTTCTTACTCTTCTAGGGGAAAATGACATTGCCATTGTTGATGTTGAGGTATATGTCGTATAAATTATTTATAGTCCACTTTAATTTATATTCAAATTTGCATTGCCTTTCATGTATTATTATCAACATTGTATATTATTTCATTTTCAGAAAAGGAACCCAGTATTGATGGTAAGAATCATGAATTGAAGAAAGAGGAGAACAATAACATTGGGGCGACAAATGCATAAAAAGAGAGAGAAGAGAACCAGTCTAGTGATAACTTTAAGGCAAATATTCCGCATGAGAAACACACATACAAACCGATGGTCAAGTCTTTAGAGTTGGTGAATTTACTTGCAATGCATTGACAATGCAATGATAATGTTTTGAAGTGATGGAACAATATTTCATGTGTAAATTTTAATACAACCAATATTAAGTTGGAAACTCATATTGTGACATTTCATATAACATAATTTATGTGGTTGAAATTATTTATAGTTGTAATTGATATTATTTAGTATTGTAATTAACATATGTAACTTTGTGTTTTCATTTTAGATGAACATGCACATTGTATGATTTTTTTTTAATTTATTTTCAAAATCATTTTAATTAATTTATATTGTTTAATAATGAACACCTAAAATTATTACCAGTTTATATTGATTAACGATGAACGCAAATAAAAGGAATATACAACGAATAAATTAGTTGTTTATAATGATTATTAATGAAATTAAATGAAATGAATATAAATTACTAAATCAATCGTTTATATAATAAATATGAAACCACCAAAAAAATAAACGACTACTATAAATGATAAATTTGTGATTACAAATGATGACTAAATTTTGCATATATATTACTTTGAGTAGCTAATTTATAGTATCTTATAACACGACCAAAACTTAGTCATATTTCTTTGGTCATTAATTGGTTTCAAGCGATGACTAAAATTTTCATATATATGACTATTAGTAGCTAATTTCTAGTATCTTATAACACGACCAACATTTTAGTCATATTTCTTTAGTCATTAATTGGTTTTCTCAGGTGATCATATAGTAATATATTTTGTTGTATATTTGGTCATTACTTGTGGCAATTAATGAATAAATAAATGACTAAATTAATGACCAAATTTATGACTAAATATACTACTAGAGGATGAGATTCAAACAACCAATTAATGACTAAGCTAAAAATGACTAAAAGTTGGCCGTGTTATAAGATACTGTAAGTTAGCTACTACCAGTCACCGACTGAAAAATGGTCATTTATATGCAAATTTTAATCATTTTTTTAGTAACTAATTAGTCATTTTAAGGTAGTGCAATGATCAAAATTAGGTAGGCATAATGGGAAGATGTACCTTTCTCTTGGACCTCGCGGAAATTGTCCAGGAATTCCTTGCATAAGTATCCAACCCAATTATATTGGACTCCATTTACATATTGCTCGGCTAAAGACACCTTCAATGTAGGAACTTGATTTGTGCGACACTTCCTCATGATATTTTCAACAAAAATATGTGCAACAAAGCAGATTGCTTGGTCACTTATCGAGTTTATGTCGTAGCCCATGTTGCCTTTGAACAACCCATATTTCTTCTTCATATTCGTCACCACAGAGCGGTCCTAATCCTCTCCCATGAACTCCTCCTTGGGATTTTTCCCTTAGTAAGGTAATCCAGTGATCCTTGAGATCAACATTTGGTCTATGGGGATCTTATTCCCCATCCACATGTGTCCATCATGTATTAATACCAATGATTGGCACCCACATACTAAGTTTGCTAAGCTTCTACTAAAGTGTGGCACATTCAACATGTTGAGAAATCTTGACTACACCAACCCATTCACCCACCGTTGTGGTTCTAATCTCGTCACTCAGCTATCTGGGTAGTCAACCTGTTGCAAATACCTATCTGGTGCAAACTAAGGGTACTTCTTTGGGTCATTAAATTCATAGTCTATAAATTTGAGGGGCGACAGTTTCCCTAATATCTCTCATGAAAATGACACAACTTCCATCAACAGTGGTGTGAGTGTCCCATACTTCACATCTTTAGAATCCTTTACTGGTTTGGAATTTCTCTTCATTGTTGGGATATATGAGTGTAGAGGTGAGATGAACATCGCGCCACCTTCCTCCACCTGAATTTCATCCACTTATTCTTCAATATTTACCTACTCAAGTTTCTTTTGAGGTTTCACAGGTTTGGCAAGCTTCTTGACCTTCTTTTTCTTAATTCTTTCTTCCTTGGTTTGCTTATGCCTTGGTGATGCCAGCTGTTTTTGTGATGGCAGTGATGTTGTTGTGGGTGATGCTACTTTGGGTGTTTCAACTGCTGGCACAGACATATCTGCAACTTCCATGAATCTAGAAAATCCCTGCTCATGAAAATTTCACACAATCTCTTCCCAAGATCGCTCAGACGACATACACAATGAAGTATCCAGCAACTTCTTCGCACTATTAATCACTCGAGCACTAATTTCAGAAAATTTCTTAATCTGAGTGGGAGTCAACTATTTATAAGAATTTCGGCTTTCGAATCTCATCATTAGATTTGATTTTGTCTTGATTTTGTTCATATTTCATTATTAAAAGTGTATATATCCTTAAATTTTTCCAACATGTCATCTTAAATGCAACTTTGCGCGTGTCTTTTCCCCTTTAACAGTCATATTTCTACTTTTCCGGCGAACTTTGACACGTTCCCTATTGTAGTGCACCTCTGTCTTATGTCACGGCTTCTTGCAAACTTCAACATGTTACTGACTATAGCGAAGCATTCTCTTCGTTGAAGCTCTTTTTTCAGCGTAGTTTATAGTCCAGTGCCCACTTTCAACTACATGTGACACTAAGACTTTCCTTCTTTATTATTTAGGGCGAAGTTGTAGAGGCAGGGTTGTCCCTGAACAACTTCAATCTAATTCCATTTACTTTTCCCTGAATTAATTCTCCATTTAAATTTGCTAACTGCATTACGCCTCCATCAGTAATATACTTAATAACATATGGGCCTAACTAGTGTGTTTTGAATTTTCCTGGAAATTTCACAAACTTACTGTCATAGAGGAGAGCAAGGTATCCTACTTGAAACATCCTTTTCTTAATGTGCCTGTCATGCCAAGCCTTTTCTCTCACTTTTGTACTTGTTGATGAAATCCTTCTATAAACCTGTCTTCTTCCAGAGAAACTAACTACGACATCCTTCCATTATTTCAGGGTCTGCCATATTTGTAAAAGCTACAAATCTTAGGCTAGGGAGGATGTATTCCATGGGCATCATAACTTATCGCCCATAAACCAATCTAAAGGGTTTCTAACCTGTCAAATTTTTGCATGTAGTACTATAAGCCCATAATGCTGCTGGAATTTGAAGATCCCAGTCATCCTTGTTTATGTTGCATACCTTCGTCAATGCATTTTTCAAAAATTTATTGAATGCTTCCATAGTTCCATTTGCTTGAGGATTATAAGGAGTTCTCTTTTGGTGGTAAACTTGAAATTCCTCAATTAATTCTTTAATGGTCTTATTCAAGAAATGTGATCCTTGATCACTCATCAATATCTTTGGACACCAAAATATGGACAGTATGTATTCAAAGATGAACTCCGCAATGGTTTCTGCACTGCAATCCTTTATTGGTTGTGCTTTAGCCCACCTTTTCAAATAATCAACCGTAGTGATTATATACCTCGCACCGTCATTTCCTAGTGGATTGAAAGGTCTAACAAAATAAATAGCCCATTTATCAAAAGGATACAATGTTACTTATGGAACTAGTGGCATTTCATCTTTTCTTGAAAGTTTTCATGTTCTTTGGTAGATATTAGAAGCTTGAAAATACTCCTTTGCATCTTTGTGTAGTGTAGGCCACCATAATCGAGCTCTTAAAGTTTTCTGCGTAGTAGATTTCCCTACATAATGTCCACCAACTACGCCACTATGAGCTTCTGTTAAAATTATCTATCTTTCAAACTCAGGAACATACGTACGCAGTATTTCATCTAGTCCCATCTTATACAAATGCCTTTCTCTTAGTGAAACAATTGTTGCCTTAAACACCAATTCTTTCTTATGTTGCATAGTATATTTTGAAGGGGCCATCCCTATGGTTAAGAACTGAATAATATCAATGAAGTGATCATCTGCAATCCTGATTGCAAACAACTTTGCATAAGGAATATTATCCTCTATATTCGTTGGTTCTTCTCATGTTTCCAACCTTGTCAGATCCAACATTTAGTCTTCCTGGCTTAACAACAACTTCAAATTCATACTCCTGAAACAATAATAGCCATCTGCAAATATTTTCTCCTAAAACAGGCTTATTGACGAAATATTTTAGTGCTGAGTGATCTGTAAACATCTTGAAATGTGATCCCAACAAATAATGTATAAACTTCTCTAAATGACATATGATCTTCAGTCCTTCCCTTTCTGTAGTTGTATAGTTCTTTTCAAGTTTATATAGTTTCCTACTTTCAAAAGCTATAGGGTGATTGATTTTTCCTGCACCAAGCTATGCCACTACCACTCTTAAAGCTATGCATGAAGCATCCACACAAATATGAAACTCCTTATTCCAACATGGGAATACCAATTTAGGAGCATTTGCCATATTTTATTTTAGTGCATTGAGTCTCTTTTGACATTCTTCATTCCATAGGAATGTTACATATTTCTCTAGTAGTTTCTCCCTAGCTGCACTGATATCTGCATATCCTTTGATAAATTTTCTATAATATCCTATACTTCCTAATGTGGTGCGAAGATACCTCACTGTTTTTGGTGGAGGTAAATTTACAATAATAGAAATCTGATACTGCTTGCATGTGTCAAGCATCAATATTAATCTCACAAGATGTTTCTTCAATACCCCAAATATTGTCCGATCATCAAAGTATACTTCTAAATTTTTGTGAATATATTCTTTGAAAGTTGTAACCACCACTCTTCAAAATATGGCAGGGGCATTCTTCAGTCCAAAAGGCATCATTATATACTATTATGAACCCGATATGTAGCGAAGGTAGTCTTATGTCGGCCCTATGGTGAAATTATAATCTGATGGTATCCTGGAAATCCATCTGTAAATGAATATGATTCCTGACATCCTACATTGTCCAATAATTCATCAGTGAAAGTAGTATGGAATATGTCATGCAAACATGAATCATTTAACTTAAATCAACACAAATCCTTATTTCTCCTAGTGTTTTCTTTTCTTGTACCACGATAAGACTTACTCGCTCTGATTCTTCCACAGGTTCAATGATTCCCGCTGCTATCATTTTTTCAATTTCTTTCTTCACTTTTTCTTTGTACTTTGGATTCAGTCTATAAGGCCTTTGCTTAACTAGCTTTGCATCAGGCTTTAGAGGAATCTTCATAATTCCGAAATCTCCCACTATGTGCTTCATATCTGAAAACATAGTGGGGAATAACTCCTCATATTCATGCACAAGATCTATCACTTTGATAACTATTTATTAATCCCAATAATATCCAATGGTTGAAAATTTTAGCTCCTCTATTGATCCTATATTCACCTTCTTTGTCTTCAATGGCTTTGTTATATCAGTCATTTCTAATTCAGGTCCATTCACTTCGTGGTAACCTTTAGATTCTTCTATGTCAATATTGCGAGGGTTTGCATCTTTTTTTATAGTGATGTTGTAGCATTCCAGTACATTCTATAGTTGCACAATCCAATCAAGCTTCCAAGTGAGTGGAATTTCATTCTCAAAAATATTATTTTTAAATTTTTGAAGGGCTGAACTATACATGGACAATTGTCTTCAAAGATAAATGTTAATATGAACCCATCAACCATATCTGCCCAATTTTTACTTCCATGTCAAAGTTCTGCTTCCATGTAACAATTTTGAGTAATTGTCTCCAATGTATGGATGAATCCATGCACCCATTCTTCTCATTGAATCTCCTTCTATGTTGTCATGCAAAGCTGGATGTGCTCTTTAAGACCAGTTTGACCATCATATTTGTCTACCATCTTTGTTTCTGCTTGACCGAACCTTATCCATATCAACCTTTGAAATTCTTTCCAAGTTCCTATATTCTTCTTAAGTGTACCCCACCATCTAGCAGGAGTAGCTCTTAGGGCTATATCCATTGCTAACAATATTTGACAATTTGGTACCTGTTCTTCATATTCTTCAAGAAAAGTGTTTATATCACCTAAACCATCATAAAAAGGTAAGTCACATACCTCAACTTTCATATAGTGAACTGCTTTAGTAACTCTTGCACATCGCCTTGTAGATAGTTCATGTAACTTGTTTTTCCAATTTTCCAATTCTTCTTCTGAATTTGAACCATAGGAACTGTCATGATCCAAACTTGACTTGCCTTCAGTAGGGTTAACACAGTTTTGTTCTTTTGTTGTCATCTGATAAATGTTATCTATATCAGCTACGGTGTACTCCTCCTTAACTAGTTCAATATACCTTTCCCCTTCTATTGGATCCAAGGGAATGATCACACTCATATTGTTGCTTTTAAATATCATTTGCATCTTCTTTAAGTTGATTATAGCCATATTGGAAAATGCCCAATCTAACACAAGTAATGCAAGATAGGGATTATTGTCATCGATAATTTCTATCACTTCAAAATCAGTGGCAGTGTGTACCCCTTCAATGTCCACTGTAATCCCTGATAGTCTTCCTAGAGAAACAATATTTTGTTGATTTACCACTCTTAGATGAATAAGTGACCATTGAAACTTCGATTTACCCATTAACTCCCATGTTTTCTTTTTCAAAACATTAGCTTCAAATCCCATATCTAAAATAACATGGTCCATGTCATATTCTCTTATTTGTGCACTAAGCCTCATTTCATTTCCAATTCTTTTATGTTTATGTAAATTGCTAATTTCGCGCGTTTTACTCCATGACATTTCTTTAGATGCATGAGAATTTATCAATTCTTGAAGTCATTCTACAACTCTTTGATATAGCAATAATTCCATACAAGTTTGAAGAAAAGATATTAAAGTATCTACGTTGCAAGCTATATCATGTTCCTATATTATCAGAATTGGCTTTGTGTTGAAGATGTTACGCCCCAATTATTCTTCTAATTCTGCTGCACACGAGATGTTGAAGCTTCTGTATCCATAAAGTTTCGCTTTGCTTCCATAAATACTTATTTTTCCTCTTGAACATCAAAGGAAGGAGTTTTCTCTTTAGTCTTTCTTACCCATGTGGCTTCATCTTCCTTTTTTCCATCTTCTTTATCATTTCCAGTCACAGGTCCACTCCTTATTACAATATTAATGCGAGGTTCATCGATCCTTGGTTCTGTAGTTATCACCTGAATGTTTTGTGTCGGCTGTTGATTTTTCTTTTCTTGAATTTTTTCTATAAGTAACCAAAATTCCTCAATTACATGATCAAATGATTTGCAATACTTACACATCGTAGTAGGATTCTGACAATCTCTCACAAAGTGACTTGCCTGGCCACAATTGTAACAAATAATATTTCCATGACCTCGACCAGCTTCGCCACCTCAACCTATTCCAGGATAGATGCCTTGACCACTGCATTTTCCGTTTCCTTCATGTCCATTTTATTCAACTTGCATTCTATAGACATCAGTACTATGCTCTATCATCAATTCATAAGATCAACAATTGTTCTCATCATGCCCTAATGATTTGCAGAATTTGCAATATAAGTTTCTTGGAGTCTGGACATACTTCTGTAATAAGTAGGAATCTTCTATGTGATGTTCACCTCTAGTTTTACATATCTCACACAATAAGATGGATTTGGGATTCAAAGGATTCAATGCTCCACTGACCATGTTGTTCCTGAAGAGAGGGAATTGTTCTTTATAATGACCTTTTGATTTACACTTCGTACACCACACTTCCTTGTGAACTTCTTTACTTTTCTTCATATCTTGTATTTGCAAAGTGAAATTCCCCAACTGACTTTGGATTTGTTGCATTCCTGTATTGGTATCCCCTATAGGCGAAGCTTCTAATTTCATTGCAAGCTCTGAAGTTTCAGCTTGATTTTCTATATTCTGTTGCGACAGATGCAATTTTATATGTGGAAGAAACACAACTATAAACCATTATTTATGTTGCTGCAGATCTATTTTGAAGCTCACTTGATCCAATAATATCTTGAATCTTTGATCAAATTCCCAAATAGACTACGTAGGCTTCTAATTGATTTCATTTAATTTTGTGATGCACAACGACTCAGCCTTTGTCTTCTTAAATTCTTTTACCATCATTGTTTTAATGTTTGCAAATGATCTAATCTGATTGCTTGAGTACTTCATGTACCATGTCAGCGCTCTATCTTGGAATGTTGTGACAAGCTACGCTTTCTTTATAGTTTCATCATTGACCTGCTTTGCTATCCATATTGCTTCGCATAAAAACCATAACTTCTCTAGATCCTCTGGTCTAGTCCCTTTTTAGATAGGTAGCTTAATATCATCGACCATAGTTCTTCTCGGAGGGGGAGGGGGAGGGGTTGCGGGAGGGGGATTCATAAGGGAAGGGGATGTGTAGTAGGGGGGTGGGGAAAACCAAATGCACCCTGATTACTACTTGATTATGGCTTTGGTGAACTTTCAGGCTGGAAGGGTGAATACTTTGGAGTTCCTTTAGGGTTCTCATGGTACTTTTCTTCACTTTCAAACTCACTCAATAGGGGGCTATAGTCAGCTTCTATAAGATTCTTTAGATCTTGTCCACGAGATCTCTTCCTAATGTCTATTCTATATCTTTTTCCACTTCATGTTGTTCCAATTTATTCTTTGGATCTTCTCCCAAACATAAGTAACTAATAATCTGACTACATTCGTAAAATTCCCTTTTCGCACAAAAGCATCTTAATCCAAAGTTTTAGAGACTTCAAGAACTTACCTCACGGTCCTTTGAAAAATTTTCGTTCTACTTCGCTATAGGACACAATCGAGTCTACTACAAACTCAATAATGAATCCTCCCAAGATGTTATCAATCTAGAAGTCAATAGCTCTTGAGATCCTATTATTAGTGTTCTTGAGTCGTTGTATTAGTTGAAGAGTCCACCCCTCAGGTTCCTCTCCTTTAAAACAGTTCTTTCTCTCAGTCAACCTTGATATCCACTGATATAGCTCAACATGAAACAAACTGAAAAACATTAGGTATTGATCTTTGAAAATATACTTCTCCATTCACCTCCTAGTTGACAGACGAGGGTTTCTATTCTCTTTTTATGCAAATTCTCGTTCCTTATATTCTACCCAATCTTCGATTTCTTTCTTTGAAGGATGCCAGATAAATATCCCTCAAATAGATCCCAACAATAGAACTATTTGTTGGCTTAAGTTGGGCTGACCCAGGTTCAGATTTTACTGCGCACCAAAAAACCCTCAATCACTGGCCCTCTTAGCAATGACCTACAGGTAAGTCGTAGTGTCACACGAAGTGACTATGGGAGGTTGTAGAACCAGGTTTCTCCAACCTTGAGGGATACTGCGATGTCGATATTCTATATTTTATTATGCTTTAACACTTATAAATTACTTCACATTCATGAACTACTTCGCACTTATATCTTACTTTGCATAATTACATTCATCATCTAAACATATCATAAACATACATAAACTTCACAGTACTGAAATAAAGTGCGAATAATAAGCAAACACATGAGGACATAGATTTTACCGTGGTTCATCCCAATGTGGGACTATGTCTACAAGAACTATTGCTTATAATAGATAATTTGGTACAACAAATAGTTCTTTCCCCACACACATAGCTGCAGGTTGTCTATGTATTAAGCTGCACACAGTCTGCGCACTAAGTTGTAGAACTAGGCCTTCGCGCACTCAGCTACAGAGCCTTGCCCCTTTCTTTGAAGTACATATCACAAAGATACAACCATAGAACACATATTTGCATCAATAGCTCCCTTCCTTCTTTATTATTCGTCCATATATATACTATTACATGGAGATATTACATTGCTACATTACCATGGTTTCCAAAATACAAGGGACTATGGTCCAAAACCATCCATTTTTTACAATATTATATGTTTTTACAAAATGTGAGGGGCTTCGCCGCGAAGCCCCTATACTGTGCGCTATTGATTGTCATCCACTACTCTGCTGTGTGGTCCACTTCACACTCTGCAAAATCCTTTGTGCTGTGCGCTCCACAAAATTTGGAATCCTTGCCCAAAATCTGGCCATATTGGGTTGCGCCGAACAATCATAGAGGCCCATAATCGATTAGTTTAGTTGGTGCCTTTTAGCTTTAGGCTCAAACTCGCCATATAGATTGCATGAACACATTTAATATCAGGCCCAAAATTGCTCATGAAGAGTGAGGCCTTTGGAGATTCATCGTGAGTGAAATATATTGACTAGGTTAATGGTGAACCAAGACTAGTCTGTGTACCATTTGTTAGAAGCACTAGAATTATGGTGACTAGTTTATGCTAATGATGCATCATGTGTCAATAGTATTGACTAGGATTATGGTGATGATGCACCATAGGTCAGAGGTACTGACCATAATTATGGTACCTAGTTGGTGTTGTATATTTTTACCATATGTCAAAGTTGTTGACCAAGATTATGGTAATTAGATGATGTTGATGTTGATGATGAATTGTTATAACCTTTTCTTAGAGAAATTTGTCAACAAGAGAGCATCTCGATAGTCATTATGAATACCTCGCTAAATAAGAGGGAATGTTGACTTTTGTAGCTATGGTTGGTCTTCATAATTAATATTTTAGCCCTTGGAATATATGTAATGAAAAATATAGGACATGTTCTTTATGTCAATTTCAAAAGAAATAATTTTGAATTTTTGAAATTTGAATTTTGGATACAAAAGGATCAAGACATGCCTCCTAATTTCAAGTCGTCCCAATTGAAAGATACATTGATTTGGCTTCACATATGGCTATATATATAAAGCCATTTCTTCCTCCTTCTCAAGAAATAAATTCACACCATTTGAGGTAGAGAATTCAGATCATATGAGGCAAAGAATTCTGACCATCTGAGGGAGAGAATACTGAGCATCTAAAGCAAATAATAAATAGAAGATGAGGTAGAATATAAGGTTAATTTGAGATAGAGTATTGGATGAATCTGAGGAAGAATAATGACCTATCAAAGGACACTTTTTGGGAATACCAAAGTAGAAAAATCGAGATTCTTTTGTGCAAAAGTAGGCCGAGATTTGGCCCTAGCAGATTAGACTAGGATGAGTTCATTATGCTTTAGTTTGACTTGAAAAAAGGGCAGTTTAAACACGTGTGACCAGCACTCTGTTACTAGTCATTATGACTTAATGTTCAACTTGAAGAATTATATGTATTTATGTTGAAATTAATAATTTTTCAAAGGAAAAGGTTGCTAGGCTTTTCCCCCATGTGGGTTTTCCCACGATGAAATTCTTTCATCACTTGTTTGGTTGTCTCTATATGATCCCAATGTCATAATGTTATTGGTGATGTCTTGTGGTAATTGCTTAATGATAAATGAAAAACATGAAAAAGGATTAAATCATTATAAATAATTATCAGTAAATAAAGCCTATGAAAAATCAAGAGTAAGGAGTACGAGGAAGGCAAGATGGAACAAAACCAATATGAAAGAGAGATGTACATAAGGAATTTGATCAAGAGATTATAATACCTAGGGGACAGATTATCATATCCAATGTCATGGGAGGGGATTCTCTCGATGCCCAAGAGCATCTGGGTATTGATTGCATTCTAATAATATATTATGCTAATGACGATGGAAGTTCTTGGTTGCTAAGTACTCCTCGGAAGTAGGCATAGGGGATAAGAGGATTTTGGTAATTTTTTCGAAACCATTTTTATTTATCCAAATTAAAATTTCACCATTTAATATAAATTTATACTTCCGTTGCATTGATTTCGAATATATAAATTTTATTTTTAATAAAATTTAAAATTTTAATATTAATTAACATAAAAATATTTAACTAATTAAAATTTAATGACTAGAAATTAAATAAAATTCATTTGTTTTTAAATATTTTATTTGCTCTTCTTCCGGAATGATCACTCACGTATGAACAACGCCGGTACATAAAATCTCTTGCAAGCGGGATGCACTAAACTTCCACGTGTAAATCCTTAGCGTGACTAGCATATTTATTTTTTACATAAATAAAATTATGAAATTATGAGTGAAATTAAAAACTCTATGGTCATTTTTTTTTTAGTGTGGTAGCTATCTCAATTATTTTGAAAATGAAAGACGTTTTAATCACAATTGAATAGAAGGTTTACAAATATGGTTAATATTTCAATTATTTTGAAAAACATAATTATTTTGAAAGACATTTTAATCACAATTGAATAAAAGGTTTACAAATGTGGCTAATATAAATGTTGTCCCAAAAAAATTGAACTTGGGATCTCGTGGGCATCGCTATTTCCCTATAAACGAGTTTGCAAGTTCTTGATTTCGATGAAGTATAAGGGCTGCATGTGGTTGATCTTTTTATAAGTGATCAAAAATTAGTTTTGGAGAAAAAATATGAATAAAAAAAATATTTGTGTAGTAATTTAGCAAAAATAATTATGCTTTAACAAACATCAAGAAAGTTACCTCAAATTAAATAACTCAAAATTTTAAAGTACTTTCATGAAAATACATAAAATTTGATGATATGATTTCCTTATTTATTATTTTGTATTTTTTTAATATTCTTATTTTTAATTTAATATTTAGTTTTAAACTAGTATTGGGATTTAATTGAAAAGAATTTTTATGTATTTTATTATTAACTTAAATTTTATATATATATATATATATATATATATATAATTTGTTAAAATTAAATATATCATTTTTAATATATAATATTTTTATTTTTATTATAATAATAGTTAAAATAAAATTATAATAATGTTAGTTTTTATTTATTTAATATGTTTTATTGATAATAAAATAATGTAATTGTATCATTTTAATTTTAAAATATTACATTTATATTTATTTTTAGTAGTAATTTTAATTTTAGTTTAGATAAATATAATTTGAATTAAAAAGTTAATTAAATTTTCATATTATTAAATTTTATAATTTAATTATATTTAAATTAAGTAGAAATTTTTATAGCGGTTGTAAATGTAGAAACTGTTTTTAGTTTATTATTGTTGGTCTTTCATATATTGTCATAAAATTGTGTGATAATCAACTAAAATCAATTTATATAGTGGAATTTTTTTGGCAAGAGTTTTTTTTCAAAAAATAGAGTATGTTACATTAATTTATCAAAAAAAAATTACAATTCATTACCAATAAAAAGGATATTAATTTTTATATAAATAATTTCTTCACTTTTCAATGATTAAAAGATTCAACTATAACTTCTAAAAATATAAGCCCAAATCATTCTTAATATTTTTCCAAAAATATTGAAAATCTTCACAAAGTAGAAAGATGCTCAACCATTATTCATACAAATTATCACTTGACTAAATTTTTTCATAAAAATATATTGTTTTATCAGTCGAAGTATCATCGTTTTCTCTCTTCATGTATGCTTTCATTGTTTCTTACTCCAATTTAACTATACTTAAACAAAGCAAAAATGAGCTCGTGTTTAAATATGCCAATTAATTTAATAATTAAACTAAATGAAAAAGAACGCTAATTATACAACCATGTTTAAACTATTACTTTCTCTGATCTTACGTAACTTATACATATATATTCAGCCTCAACTGTAAGACGCTTACTAATACACCTCAGCATTGAAACAATAAGAAGTAATCATATATGATAGAATTTGAGAGCAAGTCATACCTCTCGATTTAGTTAAGCCAGAGCACCAACTGAACCGCGTGGGCAGGAAACACATGAAAATCTGCGAAAGAAAATGCATCCCAAGGGTTAAATAAATGCAGGTAATCCCGATAGGAAAGATACACAACACAGAATAGTAAATGTATCAGTAGACGTACCGAATCCGAGGCTGCCAAATAAGAGGGAAGATGTGGATTCAGAAAATTATGAGAAAAACATCAACCGATTCCATCATTATTGAATGTATTTTTGTACGTCACTCACTGATTAGGGTTAAAAAGAAGAAGAAAGAAACAGAAGATTCCAGTAATTATTCAAAATATTTACATGAAAGAAGAGTGCTGTAAATCACTCAATTCATTTAAAGAGTAGGTTTTTCCACTATGCATAAATTCAGTGCATTGAATAAACTTTTACGACTACTCATACATTCAGTGCATTAAATAAATCTTATTTTAATTAATTCACTTAAGAAAAGAACGGGAAGATCTTCGAAATGCTTCTAACCAGAAAGTAATTACTTCAACAATATCTCGAAACTCTGCCGATTTTTTTTGAAAGAAACACAACGGAAACAGCATCGACATCCCTGTAATCCAAATGCAATTAATTGAATGATATGCAGAAAAATGTAATTAATTGAATGATACCTTGAAAATTTTAGTTGTTTTTAGAGTGATATTTTGGGAAAAAAATTATAGGTTTTTCTGGTTTAATTTTTTTAAAATTTTGGAGGAATTTATTTAAATCAACTCTGCATAATAAAAATGCTATAAAAAAATTTCAGAATACTGAATCTATATATACAATCAAAAAACCAATTTAAATAACACAAATTTAAAATTAAACTCAAATTTTTAAGCCAAATTCCAGCACAAAAAAATCACAGTTTGCCCAAAAATTTAATTAAATCTGTGTATGCGATGACAGCCACAATATTCACAATTCTCAACCATATATTAATGGCTGCAAATAACTTTATGCAAAGGTAAATATTTCATATTTCATTGATCGTTGCAACGACATGTACAACGCTGGTCATGCAAGTTACTTATTAATGGAGAAAATAATGGATATATCACGTATTGCATGTAGAATTCGTGTTTTATAAGGAAAAATTATATATTTCTCGCATAAATGTAGTTTAATATACTGCTGTTAGAGTTGAATTTAATATGAACCAGGAGGGCTACAGAGGCAGCAAGTCCCCTAGGTAGTAATTTCCATTAACAATGTTACCAAATTCATTACAGCAAGTCCCCGGGAGGTAGTAATTTCCATTAACAATGTTACCAAATTCATTACAGCAAGTCCCCGGGAGGTAGTAATTTCCATTAACAATGTTACCAACTTCATTATAATAGCCCAAAACATCTGTCTTTAATTACGATTACAGATTCCATGAAGATTGTGTCTTTCAATAACCCACATGTCACCAAAGATTTTGACTTTCAAGAGCCCACATGTCACCAAATGAGAATGAAATCGCATTAGAAACACAGGCCGAAGATCCGGTCTGGTTGAAAGATTTCTCGCTAGGCCCGAAGAGCCCACATGTCACCAAATGAGAAATGAGAATGAAATCGCATTGGTGTCACCAAATGAGAAATGAGAATGAAATCGCATTGGAAACTTAGGCCGCAGAAACATTTTTCGCTAAGCCCAAAGCAGAGCAAGCAAATTAAGGCCTATACTTATCGGCGGATGTGAGCATCAATCATCTGTTGTTATTATCTGTCTGGTTATTTCATTCTGCCTGGTTTCTGCCCGCTAGCGATAAATAGACAGACAATCGCCACTGTAGTTTAGGAAGTTGATTTGCAAAAATAAAAGAATCCATTGCCACCAGGATTGACTAGATCGGACGCAACTTGAATCGACAACTTTGGACAAGGACGAGCGATCACTGAGGTATTTACACGAATAATGGGTATGCATTTGAGACTCGAAGTAAGCCTACGGGCTAATTCTTAAAGCCGGCGAAGGAGTTGTTCGGGAAGTTATGGAAATTCTAGTTATATTTAAGAAAATCCGGCAAGGATTTTTGTAATGTTAGAAATTTCTGATAATTTCGAACAAAACAGAGGAAGCAAAGTTCCTCAAATCAACACAAAGAAATGAGAGAAATCTGGACAAAGAAGATATGGATAAAAGCTCTGTTTTTATTAACCATAAAAATGACAATAAAAATTACAAACTTCTTCAGAACTACAGTTCTGGAATAACTAAAAAATCCATATTCTGTTTTTACAAACTCTGTTTTTAAGACAGATTCGTGTTTCAGCATCTAGCAGACAGTTTCTGAAACACCAGTTTCAGCCACACAATCTATTGCTGAAACACATAGAGAGTTGCTGAAACAACATGTAGAATGCATTGCTGCTCCAAAACACAGCGACTTTGTTTTCTTGCTGTGTTTTCTCTGCTCTGCCTTCTTTTCTGTCTCTTTCTATTTTACGAACTCTCTAACATTATTCTAACATAAAAAATAATTGTTGTTCATTACATTTATATGTTAAAAACATATTTGACTTTAAACAATAAAATAATAAAAATATCTTCTAAAGCTTATCTGTGTATTGAATGCAGCAAACAATGATGCCTTTTGAAGAAATGAAGTCGGCTGTTGCAGGGGAATTTAATTCTGAAAATTTAATGCACATTAATGTGCAAAATATCAAGCACGACTTTGAGGCATCTAACAGTCTGGAGTATCTACAACAAATTGGATTTCTGTCTAGCTGTTTATGTTGCAGTTGGAATTAAATTCCAACACTCCCCCTTAATTTCAACTCCTGGGTTTTTTTGCATACCCAGGCATTTCCTAAAATGATCAAAACTTTTCTTTCCCAATGGTTTTGTCAAGATGTCAGCTAACTGATCCTATGTTCTGCAGTGCTGCAAAACAATCTCACCATTGTTAAGCAATTCACGTATGAAGTGAAATTTGGTGTCTATGTGCTTTATCCTTTTATGAAAAACAGAGTTTTTAGACAATGCTATTGCCGAGCTATTGTCACAATAAATGGTTGTGCCCTTTTCTTGTTCATGACACAAATCTCTGAGAACTCTTCTCAGCCACACTGCTTGGCATGCTGCTGCTGTTGCTGCCACATACTCTACCTCTGTTGTTGACAAAGACACAACTGGTTGCTTCTTGGAAGCCCATGAGATGGCTCCTGATCCCATATGAAACACATATCCCGATGTGCTTTTCCTATCATCAACACTTCCAGCCCAATCACTGTCAGTGTAACCTGTCAACATGAAACTTTCAGAAGAGAAGTATAAAATACCAAACCCCTTCGTTCCATTCACATACCTTAGAATCCTCTTGGCTGTCTGCCAATGAGTCTCTTTCGGTCTTTCCATAAATCTAGAGATTAAACTCACAGCGTGCATAATGTCCGGCCTAGTTGCAGTCAAGTACATAAGGCTGCCAACTGTGCTCTTGTACAATTTTGGATCAAAATCCTTGTTGTTGTCTTCTTTGGTCAATTTCAACCCCATTACAGTTGGAGTCACATCTGCCTTGCTATTCTGCATGTTAAATCTCTTCAACACTGCTTTTACATATTTAACTTTAGAAATGAAAACACCATTTTCACTTTGGTCTACTTCAATTCCAAGAAAATATCTTAAGAAGCCTAAGTCAGTCATTTCAAATTCACTTTTCATAACTGCTTTAAAATCAACAATGAGAGACGCATCATTGCTAGTAAAAATCAAATCATCTACATATAAAACAACAATAAGAATCTTACCGTCATTCTCCTTTATGTAGAGTGTGGGTTCACCATCACACTTATCAAACCCATTCTCAATTAGATAAGCATCTATTATGCTGTACCATGCTCTTGGAGCTTGCTTCAGCCCATAAATAACCTTCTTCAGTTTGCAGACTTTATGCTCTTGGCCTTCAACTTCATAGCCTGGAGGTTGTTCAACATAAACCTCTTCTTTTCACACTCCATTCAGGAATGCAGATTTAACATCCATCTGATAAATCTTCCATTTGTGTTGTGCCGCAATAGACAACACTGTTCTGACTGTTTCCATCCTTGCTATTGGTGCAAAGGTTTCATCATAGTCTTTGCCTTGTTACTGGTTGTAGCCTTTCACAACAAGTCTTGCTTTGTGCCTGTCAATCTTGCCTTCAGCATTGCTTTTGGTCTTATAGACCCACTTAACTCCAATGGCATCCTTGCCTTCAGGGAGGTCCACTAACTCCCATGTTTTACTTTTCTCAATTGCACCAATTTCTTCATTCATTGCTTCAATCCATTTATCTTCATTTACAACATCTTCAAAATGAATTGGGTCATCAACATGACAATACAAAGCGAATAATGAATTCAGACCGGTATTGTTACTTACCTTTCCTTGTTCATAAATCTCATTCAGATTTCTAAATCTTGGTCTTCTTGGTGTGCTTGAAGTTCCATCCGAACTTGAGGGTATTTCTGATCCCTGTGGTGTGCTTGGAGAAGCACTTCCTTGACTTCTCAAGGGTGTTCGAATTCCAGCTTGTGGTGTGGTTTGTTGTACTTGCTGTGGTGGAGGAGGAGCCACCAAGGAAGGATTATTTGTTGTTGTCCCTTCCTATTCTTCTTCGTGAGACACAATTGTCTTCACATTCACTGTCTTCTCTAAGCTTCCATCCCAAGCTTCATCTTCAATGAACCACACATCTCTGCTTACTATCAATTTCTTGGTTGATGGATTATAGAGTTTGTATGCTTTTGACTCATAACAATAGCCAATAAAGACACACTTCTCCCCCTTACTGTCAAGCTTCTTCCTTAGCTAATCCGGTACATGTGCATATGCCACACAACCGAATACTCTCATGTGAGTGATAGTTTGCTTTTGACCACTCCATGCTTCTTCTGGTATTTTGTTCATGACAACTTTAGTTGGGTATCTATTCAAGATGTAAACTGTTCAAGTGACAGCTTCTGCCCAATACTCATGTGGCAAGTGTTTTGCCTTCAGCATACTTCTCACCATGTCAAGAATGGTCCTATTCTTCCTTTCGACAACACCGTTTTGATGAGGTGTATACCTCGCGGTGAACTACTTTTGTATGCCATTCTCTCTGCAAAAACGCAGAAAGTCTTTGGAGATGTACTCTCCTCCTCTATCTGTTCTGAGCACTTTGATATAATGCCCACACTGCTTCTCAACAAGAGTTTTGAAGTGGCGGAATTTCTCAAACACTTCACTCTTCTGTTTCAGCATATACACCCATGTCTTTCTGATGTAATCATCAATGAAAGTTAAAACATATTTATTTCCGGCAAATGATGGTATTTGCATCGGTCCACACACATCAGAGTGAACAATTTCCAAGGGTGCTTTTGCCCTTATACTCTTTCCTGCTGGAAAGCTTTCTTTGTGTTGCTTGCCCAAGATGTAGCCTTCACAAAGGCTGTCTGGTTTCTCGATCAATGGCAATCCCTTTACCATTCCTTTTCTATGCAACAGATTCAAGCCTCCGAAATTGAGATGTACAAATCTCAAGTTCCACAACCAATTCTCATCTTTCACTTGTTCCTGAAAGACTTCTTGTGTTACAGCTGCAATAGTTCTTCCTTCCATCAAATCTGCCCTGAGTTTGAGAGGAAACATTCTATTGCTGGTCATCTGCACCTGTGCAATGATCTTCTTACTTGGAGGTATGTCTATGGTTGTACACTTATCATCCTTGAAGAACACATTGTAACCTTTGTTAATGAGCTGCCCAATGCTCAAAAGGTTACATTTCAGACCAAGTACATAGTATACCTCTGGCACAATCATCTGTTCTCCATTTCTTGCTCAGATACTGACTCTGCCCTTACCCTTGACAGATATCTTACTATCAGTTCCTGTTGTTACCTCAGATTTCACATTTTCATCCAGATTGGCAAACATTTCAATATTTCGAGTCATGTGATTACTACAACCTGAGTCTAAGAACCAAAAATCTTCTTGTGTGTCTTGTGCAATGTTACATGTTAACAGTGCAATCTTTGGATTCTTATCTTCTTCATTTGAAAAATTAGCATTCTTCCTACTATTCATGTCATTTTTTTTTCCTACATTCATTGGCGTAGTGCCCATATTTCTTACGATAATGACATTGGACTTGGGATTTGTCATACCTTTGTCCATGAGCTTGCTGTTTGCTTGAACCTTCATCTTGGTTCTGATTGCAGTTCCTTCCGCTTGTGCTTGCAGGATTATTTCTACCTTTGTTTTGGCTTCTTCCACGACCTCTATTATTTGCTCTGCCTCGACCTTTTCCTTGGCCAAAAGACATCTGAATCTTGAATGCTTGCTTAAAAAATGAATATGTTCCTCTACTCAGCCTGTGTTCATGAGACATACGAGAAGCACTCAGTTTGTCTACTGTGAACTGTGAGAGATCCTTTGTTTCTTCTATTGCTACCACAATAGATTCAAACCTTGAGGGTAAAATTCTCAAGATCTTCTCTACAATCCTTCTTTCTTCAAGAGTCTCACCATCAGATCTTATCTCGGTTATCAACCCAATAACCTGAGTGAAGAATGAATCTATTGTATCAGATTCCTTCATACTGAGTGTTTCAAAGTCTCTCCTCAACATCTGCAACTTTGCAGTCTTCACCTTCTCCATGCCTTGATAGGCAGTTTTGAGAATATCCCATGCCTCCTTGGATTTTATTGCTGCTGCAATCCGTAGAAAAACACTTTCATTTACTGATTGGAAGAGGAAAAAGAGGGCTTTGGCATCCTTCTTCCTATCGCTCTTCAACTGGTCTCTTTCTGCTACTGTCAAAGCAGCCAATGTTGTTGCATCTGTAGGTTCAGCAAAGCCAGTTTTAACCAGCTCCCATATTCCTTGAGAAGCAAACAATGCTTTCATTGTTATGGACCAATAACTGTGATTTTTTCCATTAAACTGTGGCATTTGGGAATTTGTCAAACCAGTTCCAGCATCTGCCACCTTAACATGTATAAGTAAAGAAGAGATACTGACTGTATAATTAAAAACAAGAAAAAAACTTTCTCTGCTGGAGAAAATCTGCTCAATAAGCTTCTTACAGCTCTTACAGTGAAAAAACAAACTCTGTTTTTGACTCACTGAGTGCCTAGACCAGCTCTAATACCATGTTAGAAATTTCTGATAATTTCGAACAAAACAGAGGAATCAAAGTTCCTCAACTCAACACAAAGAAATGAGATAAATCTGGATAAAGAAGATATGGATAAAAGCTTTGTTTTTATTAACCATAAAAATGACAATAAAAATTACAAACTTCTTCAGAACTACAGTTCTGGAATAACTAAAAACTCCATACTCTGTTTTTACAAACTCTGTTTTTAACACAGATTCGTGTTTCAGCCTCTAGCAGATAGTTTTTCAAACACGGGTTTCAGCCACACAGTCTGTTGCTGAAACACACAGAGAGTTGTTGAAATAGCTTGTAGAATGCATTGCTGCTCCAAAACACAGTGACTCTGTTTTCTTGCTGTGTTTTCTCTGCTCTGTCTTCTTCTTTGTCTTTTTCTATTTTACAAACTCTCTAACATTCTTCTAACATAAAAAAGAACTGTTGTTCATTACATTTATATGTTAAAAACATATTTGACTTTAAACAATAAAATAATAAAAATATCTTTTAAAGCTTAGCTGCGTATTGAATGCAGCAAGCGGTGATGCCTTTTGAAGAAATGAAGTCGACTGTTGCAGGAGAATTTAATTCTGAAAATTTAATGCACATTAATGTGCAAAATATCAAGCACGACTTTGAAGCATCCAACAGTTTGGAGTATCTACAGCAAATCGGATTTCTGTCCCGTTGTTTATGTTGTAGTTGGAATTAAATTCCAACATGCAAATCCAAGTTATAGTTGTAAAATTTCAAAATTTTGGGTGTACTAGATATTTTTGATGGTGCTCAATCCATTTCCACCATCAAAAACATGATTCAAACATTGCCTCTATAAGATTTTTTGAAATTTTTTTGCCTAGCTTCTAGCCATTTTTGCTGTCGGGGCAATTCCTCCGCCTCCAAACGACTCCATTCTTAAATACCCTACATATGCACATTTAGGCATCTGCCCAGCTAGTTTTAGTAAGCCCTTTGCCAAAAAAATTATTAGTTTAAACAAAATTTAGTTATTAGAAATAATAACTAGTTATTGGTTCCCGGATGCAGGTGCTTGACAAATTGGAGGGTATGCGGATGGCGTTTCACGTGGGCAGGTGTCAGCCCCAACACGCCACGAGTTATGAGGCAGGACAGGCGAGCTAGTCTCGCACAAGCCTATTAATGGAGGCATTTACTTCGTCCATCTGTTGCCTGGCTAACTGTGCTATGGCGCTCCATAAGCTAATCGTTCCAGCGGCTTTGTCGCATTCCTCTGTGGCTTCATGGATTGCAGCGCTCTGTGTCTCTCTGAGCTTCTCTGCAAGCGAACTTAGGCCCGTCATTCCCTTTCTAGTTCCGGGATCTTATGGTTCAATTGGTGTTCTGCTTTCGCCTCGCTCAGGGTACCTCTCTGTGTATTCGCTCTCTCGACAATTCACTGAACATTGCAATGTCGCGCGAACGGCCCAGGATGAGGAGCAGACGTGGTGGCTCCTGTGGTCGGCCGCCTCTCAGCGATCCTCGGACAAGTTGGAACCGAGGCGGAGCAGTCACCCTGCCACCAGAAGCGGAAGAGGCAGGGGTCGTGGGAGAACTGGGAGGGTTGATTGTGAGAATGCTGCTCACCCCACTATGCGTTATCGCATCCCGTGTTCTCTCGCCAACTCCACCTTCATATTCTCAGTCACCATAGAAAAATGTGAAGATAATAGGGGTTTGGGAGTAGCCCATCCAGGAGCACTCGCAAAACAGAGGATGGCGAATCCGGTGGACAATCAGCGCCAGGTCATGGGAGGTGCCTCGCTGGTGAATCCGACTGTCCCTGCAGGTCCAAGTGCGCCAGCTCGTGGTGAACCTACAGGGTCGGCGGTTCCTCATTCTGACTCGGAGGACTCTCTTCAATTTGGGTGTAGGGTCGTCAAGGAGCCTTACACCTCTGAGGATGACTGATCCCGCCTCGGTTTTTGCCCTTGCAGTTTCTGAAGTAGGAGCTCGACTCTGTTTTGATTCTCGAAGTTATTGCATGTTTCAGGTCTCTGTCTGTCAATGTGTCGTTTATGTCTACCGTTGTCTAGCTGTGCAAGTTTCGTCTTAGTTTATGTTCAGCACTGTGTCGCGTCGAATGTGTAGTCAAAATACTGTTGAAGGTTCACACTGTACTGAGATCATGATCTTTTTTGTAACATGCCAAATTCATGGCAGGAATTTTAAGGCCATGGCTTTGCTATAATATTTTTGTATAAATAATAAGAGTAAACAGATTGAGAAAAAAAAAAAACTAGTTATTGGTAGTAATAAACAACTTAAATTAATGTTAAATGTGGGCATTTTGATCACTATAGTAACAAGGACTAATAACATGATGAATAATTATTACGTAAGAAAGTCTACCCTTTCCTAATATTTCATTCTATCTGAGGCACGTTGAATTCGTATTTTGTCAAGGAAAAAGTCTAACATCTATTGAGCATGTTCATATACATGGAATTTATTAAAAATCATTCTAGAGCTAAATTTAATCTGAATAACATGATGGATGGTTAAATAAATGTCTCCTCGTGGCATAATATACTGGCCATGTCTAGAAGTTTAAAGTGGACACGTCGACCCCAGCCCATATTGCTCTTGGTTTTGATATTTATTAATGTTTTTATTTCATTTAATTCAATAAAAATTATTTAATTTAATATTTATTGCGATTGATAAATAAATATATATTAATCTAATATACCTGAATTGTATCGGTATAAATGGATTAAATTTCATATAATAATTGAAACTAATGTGAATACTGTGATCAATAATTAAATACATTGTAAGTCAATCTCCCTCCATACCCAATGGATCCGCCGATTACGGACACAATAAGATGTAATGCATTGGATCTAGCAGTAATATTGTTTTGTGGACTGCCATGTAGAAATTTGATGATGCAAGCAACAATTATATCATTTTTATTTTAATGTTTGATCAATGTGATGCTGCAGGGAACAATGATATAATCTTTAATTGAATGCTTGATGAGCATAACTTCATAATAGAAATGAAAACATTTATTATAATATATATTTCATTCGTCAAAATTAAAAAACATTATAACCATTATATATCATTTTTAATTGAATGTTTGATAAATATAAGTTAATAATAGAAATGTTTTATTATAAAATATATTTTATGGGTCAAAATTAAAAAATATTATAAGAATTATATATGTTTGATAAATATAAGTTAATAATAGAAATGTTTTATTATAAAATATATTTTATGGGTCAAAATTAAAAAATATTATAAGAATTATATATATATATTAAGGAGATCCATTTCATTTTTATTATGGAAAATTTTAGTCTTTGTTATAATAATAGTCTGATTTATGTTTTATATGTTCAAAAAAATTATAAAATATTTTGCATTCAAAATACTTTATATATTTTATTTTCATTTAATTCTATAGCATTTTTTTAATCAGATTGAAAATAAAAAACGACATAATATCCATTGAGATAAATATCAACTTTCTATCTTAACTATTATAACTAATGTATCTTATCTTCAGAGAAATGTTATAATAGCCTATAAAATTAATTATTTAAAGTAAAATATAATAATAATATTAAGACATAATCTTAACTGAATTAATAAGTAATAAAAATACAAACATATTCATTTTAATTAGTTATAATTCAATTACTTATATTGTAATTTTCTTTTTATTAGTAAAATTATAGACAATTTGATGGAGAAAATTTTCATATTAATTTTTTCCCTATGTTAGAAGTCATGGTATCACAAAAAATGTACAACAATTACATGCTTGGGGGACTTAGCTAGCCCCATACAAGATAGAACTAGAAGGAAGAGAGACTTGTAGGCACACAATTGTAGCAGGTAAGACCATTTTCCCTTGTGAGTGAAAGAAAATGACCTACTGAATAGTTTATCACACCAAAAAAGACATAACAACAACAAAAGTGTCAAAGGCTCAAAAGGATCTAAAACACAAGAGGATCCTGAATGACGCCACGAACTATTTTCTGGGGTTCAACGTGCCATGCTTGATTTTAGGAGGATCTTCTGAGACCATTGGAGTTGGTCAGTAAAATTCTCCATCATCGGGAAGAGGGAGCATAGTTGGTGGAGGGTGTCCAATTGGCTCACGTCACATTGTGGGATGAGAGTGTTTTGTTGGATGATATTGCATTGCTGGCTGAGGATGGGTGATGTTGCCACGTCCTCTCATATTAGCTCCCTTGCAACCAGATGGTCCAAGATCCTCAGGAATTCTCTCCATGGTATTGCACTGTTGTTGAGGGCTCGAAGATGAGCGACCAACAGTGCTTTGAGAATGTTGTAGATAGGTTCTAGTATCATTTAAAGTAGAATCCCATGGGATATGACAAGAGGAACTAGATGCAGACTAGGAAGAATGATGGAGTTGGAGGCCCAGATCACTAGCAATTCCTTGCAGAGTTCTCTGAGCACGACATAAATGAGAGTTCAAATCCAAAGCACATCCATCCAACACCATTGTGGCATCTTTTTGGTCATGAATGTGGCAACCTAGAAGATGACAGAGACCCCACACATTGTTAATAGTGATGCCCATCTCTTAGGATTCTAGGTCTATGACTACATGCCAATAGAACAAGGGATACCTTCATCGAATTACTCAATGCCCTCGTTGTGCTAAGGGGGGGAGAGGCAGTCAGCCTCTGTCTCTGCTTCACCTGCAAGGTCTACTATGCTCCCTCACCATTGCAGCTATGAAGGAGTAATATGACCAACTCCTCTATCTTTGATTTCCCTCTACTATTGGAAACCAATGATTGTGCCATATGGTGCCCCAACATATGGTACTCTTAAAATTCTTTACAGGTGAATCAATATTGATATCAGGTGGAAGTTTGTACAACGACTTGAAGGGGCATAAATGTTGGGCCAAGAGGAGCTTGCCACCATCATGATCGCTAGAGTAGCGAATAAATAAGTGGGCGGGCTGGAGGCATTGCCAATTGCTCGGAGAGGATGCCTTGGTCACATTCACAATTAATATTTTAATTTTTAAATTATTTTCTCTTCTAACAGGACCCCCGGATCCAAAGTGAACTTTTTATGATATACATATCACACTAAAATAAATTTAAATAATAATGATTCATATTCTTAACAATAATATTTCACAACACATAATTTAAAAAATAATATTTTAATATATAGAAATTCAATATATATAAATTAAAATTAATAGCCATAAATCAAGATGAGAAGCGATTGCTAGATCTACGGCTTTCTCCTACATAGGATTGTCAAATACAACTACCGTCCAAGAGCTTGTTTTAGGTGACAAAGGAGATCCATGGCTAGGGGAAGCTACGATCATATCTTCCCTCTATAATGGAAGGGGTTCATTATTGTCAAGTCTCTGAAGAAACAACGAATATCTCGTAGTCTAGTGCTTATAACTCAAGAAGGTCTACTTGGTTATAAATATGTGGAGATGTTCTGCTACAGGCTTGTTCGTTTTTATGTATATGAAGACTATCCATTCAATATGCGCGTTGAGGAAGGCAGCCCCGTTGGAAGCACAACAGGTATGGAAAAGGTATGGTGGCTTGATCTAGTTACTCACATAGTTCTGGACATGGATAGGGTCAAAAAGGTTTCATGGCTCACAAATTCATGTTGGCTCGATATTTTTTCACTCCCAGATCTGGACGTGGACCGTGAATCACGAAGTCATGGCATCTCGTCTTTTTACTCCCAAAGATATGGACATGGATAAGGCTGAGAAGGTCTCGTGGCTCGCGAAGGTATGGATGGAGGTCTTAAAGTCATGTAGGCATCGCATTTCATGGTTCTATACATGCAAAGTTTCACTCTACCATACCTATAATCATTTAAAGAATAATCTCTTGTAGCAGATCTAATTCATGTATGGTTTATCCCCCTTGTAGGAGACCTCTTTGACATTTACCCTTAGATTTGGTTAAAGTAAAGGAAGAGAATGGAAGATACCAAATATTCTTAAAAAATTTAAATGGTAAGACCTCTATCCTCTAGATTAGGGGGCTCAGATTTTATGAAAAAATTGAAACAAAGTATTAAAAAAAGTTGGGTATATAAAATTTTGTTATAGGAGGGGAAATTACTAGAGGACCCCTTTTAGTTGCACAATTATGGAATTGTAAGGAATTGTACCACTATATTAAGCCTTAGGCTAAGGGGTGGAGCTATAGCTACAAGTTTCATAAACTCCAACCTATCGGTCTCATTCACGGTTGCAGTGAAAGGGAAGGTATCCATTGTAGATAATATCCAAAATATTCTAGGACCTTACATTGTCAAACAAATGGAACAAGCTCTAACCATGGAAGTTAAAAATACATAGGTAAACCTGTCATTTTTTTATCTTCAATCCAAGGTTATAATATGCAATTTTAGCAGTTTTTGGCTAGTTGCAGTGAAAGGGAAGGTTCCAGTGAAAGGGAAGACATCCATTGCAGATCATATCCAAAATATTCTAGGACCCTACATTGTCAAACAAATGGAACAGGCTCCAACCATGGAAGTTAAAAATACATGGGTAAACCCATCATTTTTTGATCTTCAATCGAAGGTTATAATATGCAATTTTAGCAGTTTTTGGTTGAGATATGAAGATCTGTACCAATGGGTTTATTCTTTTTGGACACCAAACTGTGAAATATATTTATGCCCCAAAGTCTTCATAATTCAATTTGATACATAGAAAGATCTGGAGAATGTCCTAAGGGCCATGGTTTTCGGGTCAAGCAAGGCTCATTATTATTCCATGGTTTCAAAATTCGATGCCATAGGTATGGTGGTCGCAATGATGTTGGTTTGATCGAGATTACGAGACCTCCCTCTTCCTTTATGACATCATGAAGTCCTTGAAGATATTGGAAACACTCTCGGAATATTCCAAAAGATGGATAATGAAAAATAGAAGAAGACACCTTCATTTTTGCCAAAATATTTTTAGAGATAGAACTCAATAAAGGTCTACTTGATCATATCCATTTTAAACATAAAAAGTTCAGAGGACATAGGTATTAGATGATGAGAACACGATATTTAGATGCCAAATGTTTTTTCAAATAGGACACTTGTTGAACACTTGCACCCATAGGAAAAGAAGATCCCTAAAAAGAAAAAGAAGTAGACACATAAGCCTAAGGGATGGTAGTTATTGACCCTTTCTTTTCTAAAGGAGAAGAATAAGAGATTATGGGGGAAGTTCCAAACAAGAAGCATAGGTGCCGCATATTAACCAAGAATATGGGGGTGGCATGGACGACTCAGGAACCATGACCCATTTTCTGAAGGTTATTAAGTTGGTAGAGATCAAGCAACATACCAACAGAAAGAGGAAACACTCAATGAGACATGCAGGGGTACAAAATAACTCATGTATCTGAGAGCTCTGACTCAGACAAAGAAGTCCCTTCTCATGTAGTTGGAAATGAATTGGCAATAGTAACAACTGAACCCACACATGGAGTTTGGTAAAAGGTTCAGAATAAGAATGGAGAAAAGGGGAAGTTAAGTGACTTATATGACACTTAATCCCAACAAAATTCATATAAATTTGTCATTTTTTTTCCCTTTTTATTTGTTTATTATTTGAAAGGCTAGCATTATCAAATGTTTAACAACATCTAGAGAATGTATTTTTTCCTTCCTTACAAGTTAAATAAAGTTACCATTTTTCCTCTAACAAATTAACTATAAATTAAGATTTTTTTTACGATATAATTTTAAATTATAATTTTTATTCAGAATCATTATATTTTTTTTTTTTATATAAACTTTTTTTTAAATTTCTCAAAAAAAAAATAATTTAAAAAAATATGATTTCTCTCCAATTAAAATAAATCTATATTAATTAAATTAAAACAAATCTATATTAATTAAATTAAAACGAAGGGAAAATTATTTCGAAATAGAGACACCTATTTGCATCTCTTAGAAAAATCACTCTTAACCTATCTTCATATTAATAATATTGAGTGAGATACAATGATCAATGATCAAAGATCACAGCTAATGGTTGGATGGCTGGAAAATTCTTATAATATACGATTAATTGTACAAAATTATGTTATATATTTAAATTTGATTACCATAATTATACATGAAAATTTATTAGAATTTATAATAATTGGAAAAAAAAATATATTAAAGGTTCATATAACCTATATGCATGCACTTTCGTGATAGTTTTAACCAATTAGATACCTTCATCATCATGGTTACTACGAACTAATCCCACGAATCAAAGGCACTAGAACAAAACAACCTACACAATTATGTAACTGAATACACATGTCCAAAAAGCACGTTTGCCGAAATGGTAGCTTGTACAAATGATTAAATCTGTGATGATAGTGTTGACTAAGTTTCTTTTAAGATAAAGTAAAATGTGGAGAGATTAACCGGAAAGGATCACATCTTGTGGGTGAAATTAGCACGGCTTAATTTCAAAGTTCTTAAAAAGATTTGGCCACTGGGAAAAATACTTAACAAGAGTAAGACTAATTAAACTAATACTCGAAAAATACATAAATTTTAAATATTATATACTTTAATCCATTTAAAAATTTCAAAGTAATAACAATTTAACTTAACCGTTTCCAGTATACTCTGCAAGTTGCAGGTATAATCACTGATAAATAATGTTGGTAATTACTCATAAAATATTTTATCAATGAGAACAGGGATGTTAAAGTTATATTTGCTTGTACCATCAACGTGGACCCTCTTATGCATTATTCAAAAAGGACATGTTTTGGTCCATTTCTACTTAAAATGTTAGAAGGATTTCGACTTTTCCAGTTTATTCTTGAGGACCCTAAGATTTGAGGTCATTGTCAATGCCAGAGTCCTGTGAAGGGTTGAACATGATACAGTTATAATAATAACTAGAGAATTTTGGTTTTTTACCTACTCCATGGTTCAATTAGACTCCCAAGAAAAATAGAGATGGATATTTTATTACTGTCCTTACATCTGATGGCAACTTCAAAAAGATTGAAATGCCATATGTTTCAAATCCTAGGGTATCCACTATGTTCCAAGCCATGAAAGAATTGGATAGGGTAGAGTCTAAATTAATAGATCTCAAAGATTTAAAGTCTACAATTCAAGTAGAAGAACAACTGAAAAATCCTGTAAATCAGAAAAATATTTATGATCTAAGAAAAAGAATTGAAGAAGAATGTTGTTTTGAGGAACCAAATGCTTTCTGGCATAGAAAGCAACATTCTGTTGAATTACCCTATAAAGCAGAATATGCAGGAAAGCCTTCCAAGAGTAGAGTTATTCCTATGAACAAAGAATACAGGGCTTTTTGTGAAAAAGAAATCAAACAATTACTTGACAGAAAGCTGATTAGAGACTCTGACAGCCCTTGTAATTGTTATGGCTTCTATGTAAATAAAATATCTGAACATATTAGAGGCATTCCCAGACTGGTTATAAATTATAAACCTCTAAATTCTGTCTTAGCAGATAACACTTATCCTATTCCACACAAAGGAGATCTTCTAAGTAGAATTGCTAGAGCAAAGATCTTCTCTAAATTTGATCTTAAATCAGGATTCTGGCAAGTCGCCATTGCAGAAGAGGATAAGTTTAAAACAACATTCAGCATACCAGCAGGACACTATGAATGGAACGTCATGCCTTTTGGATTGAAACATGCTCCATCAAAGTTTCAAAAAGTCATGGACTCTATTTTCAAGCCTTATTTTGACTGGTTGCTTGTATATATAGATGATATTCTTATTTTTTCTAAGAATGTATAGGACCATTTTAAACATGTATAGACTTTTATACAAGCGGTCAAAAGGAATGGCCTAGTGCTAAGCAAGAAGAAGATTGAATTGTTTCAAACTTCTATTAAATTTCTTGGTCATACTATTCAAAAAGGTCAAATAGCACTACAGAAGCATGTCCTAGAGTTTGGAGATAAGTTTGGAGATAAAATTACTGACAAGACCCGGCTTCAGAGATTTCTTGGTTGTTTAAACTATGTCAGCAATTTTTACCAGGACTGTGCAAAGGACCGGAGCCTATTGAATCAAAGGCTAAAGAAAGATCTGTCACCCTGGACAGATGATCATACAAATGCTGTCAGAAAGATAAAGGCCAAGGTAAAGATGCTCCCTATATTATATGTTGCAGATGACAATGCTTTTAAAATAGTTGAATCAGATGCTAGCGACATTGGATGGGGAGGTATCCTCAAACAGAAAAAGGATGGTGAAGAACAAATTGTTCAATTTGCTTCTGGGACTTGGAACCCAACTAAAAGAAATTATTCCACCATCGAGAAAGAAGTGAAAGCTGCTTGGAACTCCATTGATAAATTTGAAATCCATTTAGTTAATAAGAATTTCTTATTAAGAACAGATGCTTCTACTCTGAAGAAAGTGTTGACAAAAGATATTAAGAAGCCAAGAGAGGCAAAATTTTCTAGATGGCAGGCTCTGTTTTCCAATTTTGATTTTGAAGTTGAACATATCAAAGGTTCAACAAATTGTCTGCCTGATTTTCTCAGTAGAGAATATATATAACAGCCAGAGCAAGTCATGATAATTGTGATTGAATGGGATCCTAACCAGCTACAGGAAGTTTTAAGATCCATCAATGAAGATCAAAGTTGGATAACTGGAGACCAACATGGCAGTTGAGAAACACCAAGGTGTTAGATGCTAATCTCCAAGATCACGTGGATATTCTACACCTTGTCCCTGAAAGAAGAGTTTTTCCAAAAGGAAGCAGATGGATCCATGATATGGTTTATACTAGGAGCATGGCAACAGCACACCAAGAGGAAGAATCATTAACAAATGACTTCCATGATATTATCATGAATTGGTCAGAAGGAGGAGATAGATGCAAGATCTATCATAGATTCTTCTGTATAAACAGAACACGAAATCCTTACTAGCCAGTCACAATAAATAATGTTGCAGTTTGGCCCAGAAACGATCCAAATTTAATCTTTCCTGACACTATCTATAATTTTGCAGGATATAAGAAATTATGGTGGGATATTTTAAATGTTGATGGAAGAAATGAAACCCACTTTACAAAATTAAAATTTGGATCAACAAGAACCATGCAGAGAAACCAACAATGTGAGTGGTTACAGGATTGGTGGAATGACTACGGTGTCAACAAAACAGCCATTGACCCTATTTACTATGAATCCTACTATCATTTGCAATGCGACATTTGTTTTGAAAAGAATATTTTTGACTGTTTTCATACTCCATGTAAAACTATCAAGGATCTCCTTCAGCTTTCTGAGCATGGAATTCTGCACCAGTACATGACTAGACACCATGAATGGCTCGTCATGACTAAAATAAAGCATCAAATCATACTAAATAAACCCATGATAGTAAGGAGAATATACACAAAAGCATGGGATGGCCACTTGTACAATAGATTCTGATTTCCAGGAATCACGATCTTTGATGACCCCACATCATAAATGGTTCTCGTGGGCTTGTCCTTAAAGTTTCCACAGTGTAATATGATGTCTAGTCATAGGACTGCATGTGACAAGTTTTCTTGTGGGCTTGTCCTTAAAGTTTCCACAGTGTAATATGATGTCTAGTCACAGGACTGCATGTGACCAATTTTCTCGTGGGCTTTACTGTTCAAAAAGCATCCACTATGTAAAGTTTATGCTTTCTGTGGGATTTGCTATAATCCTCCACAGTGTAAATAAGGTACGAAGATTCTTCAGTCATGAGACTCGGAGCACTTCTCCGACTTTTGGTGCGCTTTGAGCCACATCTCCCTGACTGATAGAATCATAGTACAAAATTTGTCTGTCCGATGGTCGGATGTTTGTCCCCTCCTTTTCCTATATAAGAAAGGGGTAAGGCTCATTTGAGGCATCGGAGGTTGGAGTGTGAATTTTAGAGAGTCTAGGTGTTGAGAGAATTTTCCTGCTCTGCAACTGCGGACACTTGTCTGACCTGCTTGCATCACGAAAGATCTCTAAGTCTTAGGTGATCTGAGAAGCCTGCATATCTGTGTGCTCAGCACAGATAAGAACCTAAAGTGGCCAGATCAATAGTTAGTCAGTCTATATGTGTGTGTATATGTTCAAAGACTGAGTCTGTGTATTTGTCGGCATAGATAAGAACCTAAAGTGGCCAGATCAATAGTTAGTTAGTATGTATGTGTGTGTATATGTTCAAAGACTGAGTCTGTGTATTTTCCAGGAAGCCTTCAGTAGCGCTATCTTTTTAAGAAGCCAAGTCTGATAAATGCAAACACATTCAATCTCAGGAAAGAACATCTTGTAAAGATCTCTGTAATCCATTTCTCTGAATTAATAAAATTCTGCATTTGAGTACTTGTGCATTAAAATGAGTTGTTGAGGTAGTATCTGTCTAAAGTTATTCTTGCTTGAGGTTCGCTAGAGGTTCGCCAAAGGGTAGAAGGGACGCCAGACTACATATAGGCGAGGGAAATCGTGAAGAAGGTCGACAGAGCATGAAATACCTGAGTAGGTTCATGTATGGGTTCGTGTAAAGAAGAATAAGTGGCAAAGATAGGGAAGAGACTTAGCAAGCCCAGTCAGCTATGTTTCTATTGCAAGCTTCTGTGAAGCCCCTACTACAAATTGGTATCAGAGCCAAGTTTTTGGTTCAGGTTAGTACTCATTAAACACTCTTTCAGAAATGGAACCACATAGAAGATCTGTGTCTTTCTGAGAAATAGAAGAAAAAGAATCAGCACAAGAAAATCCCCTTCGGGATATGTTTGCATCTGCTTCTAGTCGTGTTATAAATTCTGCCGAACTTGAGTATGAGGAGACACAACCATCTGCAAGATGGCAGCTTCCTAGTATTAATGCATCAGAAGTATATTCTGATTTATCTGTATTTCACCTAAAAGCCGCCACTAGGATTTCCATAAAAGAATCTATTAGTCAAATTCAAGAGAATTCTGAGTGTGTACAGTCTATTCCACTCCTAAATCCAAAACAACTCCAAGCCGAGGAAAAAGATTAAAAACTCAATATCTACATCTGGGATGTATCAGAATCGGAATTCATGCTCTGACTCATCAAGGTCTGAATACCTTTGTCCTAGCCACAGTCAGAGATTTAACTCATAACAAATATACCGATTCATTGATAGGAGGAATTGTTGCCCCTCTGTCAAATGGCCCTGTTTATTTCGATTGTTATCCAAACTTTTCAGTCTATGTATTTGATGAAACAATCGATAAAATTCTCCAGTTGCAAATCCAGACCACTGGATTTGATATGTCTAAAAAGAGACATAATATTGCTATTCAGACACAAGGATGTTTTCGACATACCAATACTTTATACCCTGCAGTCCTCCATGCACCCAACAAAGATTCCAAGTCAAGTGTGGTTGTTCTAACTGACTCAAAGAACCAGAAGATAGAACACCAGACAATCAGATGGGAAGATCTTACATTCCCACTGGGTTGTTTCAAATCCCAAGCCTCCTGCTATGAAGAACATAACCTCTGCAAATATCAAAGAAAATCAGTCTTTTGTTGTCCTATCTTTTCCAAGAAGATCAACCATTGATCGTAGAAGAATTGAACAAGCCTGCAGAAGTTCCCCATTATACAGAGATCCTCATTGTATAGATACCGCCTGTTCCAGTTTTGTTTCCAATTCTTGTAAACATGTTTCATTATTTGAGTTTGCTCAAATTGTTAATTTTTCTTCCTTAGAAGTTGTCTGTCCAGAATGAAAATCATCTGTAAATTTGAGTAGCCTTGGTGATCTAGTCATCCATGAAAACCATCATCCAAGGACAGGAGAAGCCCCTCCTTCTACAGCTATAAATCCTTGTCCAAACCCTAAGTGTTCAGACATCCCATTTCCACATGAGTCTGATCATGTATTGATGATGCATGAGTTACCTTCTTTGGAAAATGAAGATCCAAGGCTGACAGAAATATTCAGCAAAATGCAACCAGCCAAGCCAAGATATGGTCTCGGATATCTTGAACAAACATATGATTTGATCCCTGAATCAAGATTTGGTCCACTCCCAGATGATTGCAAAAAACCATCAGTCATGGAAATGCACAAATTCTTCACTCTGATGGATGGATGCAAAAAGCATCAAATAAGTGCTCAATGGATGAAAGCTATGTTAAATTGGGATTTATATACTCATCCAGAAGCTGAACAATTTGGCCTTGTCCATACCACTGAAGAAAAGATCAGAATGTCTCAAGCATGGAAAGATTTTATGGAAGAAACAAATTCCTAGATATCTTTTTATGTCTGGAAAAATAAGAGACAACCAGAAAATATCTTGATGCATGATGCTGCATCATCTTCTTCAGCACAACATTCCTGGTCAGCTCTAGATGGTAGTAAGGTTGAAACTTCTACTACCTTTCCTCCCTACAAAGGCATCATTCTAGGAGAAGGACAAAATTCAGCAAAAGCTATACCTCTAGTCCTGAAAGATGATAATGCCTTAGGTATTGATGGTAGGATACAGAAAGCCAGTGAACAATTAAATTGGACAAATACAGCCATCAAAGGACTAGAAATGAATACAGCAAAATCTTCTGCTGTAAAAGAACAGTTTGACCAGCTTCAAGTTTCAGTAAATAGTGTAAATAGTTGCTTAAATGATGTACAATTTTCATCTTCAGTTTTGAAAAGTTATGCTAGAGAATCACTAAATAAATTGGAAGAGGTAGAAGACAAAGTTGTAGACTAGATGCAGTCTACAAAAGGGCTTATATCAGACTTAGCTGAAAAATTTGAAAAGATACACATATCTAAATCTAAAAAGCTAGTGCCTACTTCATTCTTGAGGAAAAGAAATATACAAATTCAGAATCCTATTAAGCCAATTGACAGATTTCCTCATTTGTTTCCTAAAAAAGCTTCTTAGTCTTTCGCAGAATCTTTAGAAGAAAATACTGACCCTCGAGAACAAATTTCTATTGCTTCTTTATTCAAAGAACCAAAATCCCAGATACTCCCTATCTATGAGCCACTAGAAAGCCAGTTCAGTAGATACTCTGCTCCTGATCTGAGTGGTAAGGGAAAAGTTCCAGAGACACACACTTTCTTTCCAAACTCTCATAGAGAATGGAATATAGATAATTTAAGTGTGGGGAAAATAAGACAAATGATAGATATGATGTTTACTGAATACAAGCTCATGTGCCTTAGAGGGAAAAATGAAATTGAAGCTTGTAAAACTATCATTCAATGTTTCACTGGAACACTCCTACGGTGGTGGGAGATTGAATCATCTCCAGCCTTACTTGATAAAATGGAGAAAGAATTGCTTAAGGATGAAGCTGGAGACATTATCCATAATTTTGATGGCACACCACAAAATAATATGATTGGAGCCCTCACCTCCATGATTCTTGAACATTGGTGTGGTTCTAAGACAGAGATTGCAGACAAGCATGAGGTTATTCTAATGAACCTTAAGTGCAATAAGATGTCTCAGTTTGAAGACTTTCACAGAGACTGGATGCAACGCATCTATGAGGTGAAAGATTCCAAGAATCTCCTTTGGAAACAAGTATACCTTGCAGCCCTCCCTTCCAGATTTGTAGATTTTATCAGACTGCAAGAAGTTTTCCAATTACCATTTGAATCGTATACTTGGGGAGAAATTTATTCCATTATAACTAAAGCTTTGCTCAGTCTGTGTACCAATTCTAAAGTAAATAAATCTTTAGAAAAACTTTCAAGGTTGCCTGACAGTAAGTCCATTTGCAGCAAATATGGCTTGAACATTGATGATCCTCTTGTCAAGAGAAGAAAAGCCAAAAGAAAGGCAAAGAAAGCAAAGAAATAGACAACAAGAGAAGATAGGAGAAAAAGGAAGGCCCCATCAAGGCCTCGAAAGGGATATTATAAATATGTCCCTAAGACCCATTATTACAAGCCTTCAGACATCCATCTCCATAGCTCTAAACAAGAGAAATGGAACAAGTTAACCTGTTGGTTGTGTGGCAAGATTGGCGATACTTCAAATAAATGTCCAATTGGCGAAGAATCCAAGAAAACCAGAGGCAAGAAATCTCAACCTCAAAATGTACATAGAAAAGCTATTAAAATAGAATCTTCCATATTGTGCATAAAATGTGGTTCAAGGAGTCACAGAGCCGACCATTGTCCCAATGTTGTAATCAGAGAACAAGCACAACAACAACAACTTGAGGAATCATCCATTGAATTCTGCAGTTCCTCTTCTTATAGTTCTTAAGCCAAAGAGCTAAATATTCATGTTCAAAATTGTTTTTGTTTAGAATCAAAAAATTGTCAATGTCATTATTCTAATGATTCTAAATCTGATTATTCAAGTGATTCCTCAGGTGATGATCCAATAGAAATCCAGCAGAAATCACACAAAGAAAAAGTGTTAATGGCTCAAGCATCTGATGAAGATGAACTAAAGATTCTGGCACAAATCTGTGCTATGGAAGAAGGAGAAATGAAGGATAGACTTCTTCAAGCATTCCTTGACCAGTTACATTCCTCAAGCTCCTCCAAAAGCACTTCCAAAAAGCCATTTTTTGTGGACGCCTCCTATGAGTGAAACACAAAATTTTTTCAGAGACACCAACTGCAGGATAAAGTTCGTTCCCTCACTTTGGGGAGGGAAGTAGAGAAATCCACCACCTTAAATCTGAAATCTCTACTTTAATGTCCAAAGTAGAAGAACTAGAGAAAGGAAAATAGCCTCTAGTGCAAAATACCTCTGCAAATACAACTACATATATTTTCATATATGATATTCAGAAAATTTGCATTTAAATAGGAAACTTTTAACCAAGCTAAATTGAAACTTACGCCTAAATTTTTCTCTATATATTACATTTAAATCAGTTTTTCGGAGGACCTCCACAATTTACACAAAGAGTAAACAACCATTAATTTTTTTAATGTTAAACTTGTCGTACGTATCATAAGGCTCTTTCTTGTCCAAATTTGAGTGGTATAACATAGGGCCAGACGTAAATTGTTTAATTACGTTGATAGGTGTTTTTTTGCTCGCTTTGGGTGGGTAAACATTGTTCACCTAGTGAATCAGAATATTTAGATTTCATCTTTCTGGCCAATACCATCATGACATATGTTTTCCTTTCCATCTTGCCCTCTGTCAAACTATCTCCACCTACACCCTCCTGCCATACTCCTCTCCCTTCAGTGTTTACTTGTCCTACATACTGGCAAGTTACTTCTCCTCTAGACTCGCAAGCAGGCCTTCAACATTTACTTCTCCTGCAAACTGACAAGGCAAGGGTTCGAATGGGAGAGGAGGTACCCATGGTTGGAAGTTGTTATTCTCTACATTGCTACACTGGAGCCAGAAAGGGAAGCCATGGTTGTGCATTGATTCGATCAAGCCTTTCCCTATGGATTCTCTATGGTCTCCTTATTATTTCCATGTCTCTTCCTAGCGACGGTTCCTATGGATTCTCTATGGTCTCCTTATTATCTGCATGTCTCTTCCTAGCGATCGAATTCGTCGAGATGAAGTGGAAGAGATTCAAAGGTAAACCATCTTATTCTGTGACGATTCTGAAGAACATGGCATTCACTGCTAGATGTTCAAGAATCTAAAGGTTTACTAGTTTGCACCGTTGCTGCAGTCTTAGTGATTAAGGCAGGGCATTAAGGTCAGAGAGAGTCTTTCTCTTTGACAAGGTGCCTTTTGGATTTTTTCTCTCCCAAACCCTAAGGGTTTGAAATGCCATTTCCGCTTAGCTTCCCAATTCTAGCGTCAGAAAATCCGCCCTCCGCCTTTGGACGCCTTAAACCCGGCGTTGTTCCTTCTATTTTGTTAGTTTAGAAAGCAAATAAATTTGATATTGAGGTGTTTTTACTATTTTCCCTTCACATTGAAAACTTTCAAGGTTATGGGCAGCTAATTAGTATCTTAATTAGTTCACATGTCATTTCAAATTTGAGGAACTGTATTATTATAGGTTGTTTGGTATTTGTGGTAGTTGTATCCCTTTCTTAGATGACTGGTATCAGAAACCAATCAAGGTTGACATCTACACTTGCACGCATTTGTGACACACAAGCTACTGTTGGGAAAGTCAGGTACGTATATCAAATTTATAAAGCATAATCTTTCATAACTCATAGGTCACATGAGTTATTGTTTCAGGCTTAGTGCATTGTAGCATGTTATTTGTTCTCAAGTCCAATGCAATGAACTTTCTTGGAATTTTTCAATTCAGAAGAGATGATGGATAGTGGAAGCAAAAGGTCCCCGTTTATACATCAGAATGCGAAACACCGCCTTTGAGATTTTTGGACATATTCATTGTGCAAGACGTAAGGGACTAGTAGATGAGTAACTTATGCCAATTTTTTTTTTTTTTTTTTTTCTTATGCTATGCTCGTGTTTGTAAAGGTTTGAAGCATAATTTCTGAGCACTATTTTTGTTTTTACTAGGCTGGCATATCACTTGTTACATGATATAGTTTCCATTGTAAAGGAGACCGTGACTCTGGATTTCAGGTTTGATTTCTTGATGTTTTCATTGCACATGGCTTTTGTATCGTTTACTCTCATTCTGTAGCAAAATTTCCCATCATTTATATTGCGTTCTATGCAAATATGTTAAACTTGAAAACAGTCAAGTTGGGTATTCGCAAAATTAAATGGATTTAGATCTTAAGTAGTCATCTCTATAATATGATATCCTTCAATATCCTAGTGTCCATTCTTAGATTGCTTTAATGATTTTCATAATAACAAAAAGTCAAACTTATCAATATGACATATTCTTTCCAAAGGAGAAATTTGGATTAGTGTTAGTCCAAGGAATGAAAAACTACATCTCTGATGAATTTTAACATATTTTATGTAGTAACGTTGCAGAAAACATTGTTTCTTGGGATCTCTAGATCCCTGCAAATTTAAATGAAAGATTGTTTCCTCCCTTCGTGGTATCAACGCAAGAATTGAGAAGGCTGAAGCAGTTCGTATGGTAGGAGGATTAGGCAAAAACCTCTGCAATGACCCCGTAAATGCAACGATGTTACTGCAGATTCTCGTGTTCTTGCAGCTACCGAGTTGAATGCAATTGATGGGGCAGACGTATTTGACTACATCAATTCTACAATGTAGGTTTTCAGGACAACAATTTTACTTATATTAGCCCGATATTGAAAATTATTGTAGTCAACTAAGGTCTTACATGGAACATCCTAATTTTCCATAAAATTTTGCTCATTCAGGTCTCCTGTTGCTTACATTTCTCCTTCAAGAACTGAATTGCATGCAAAGCCAGCTGCAGTGATGACAACCTTTTCCTCTCATGGACCTTACTCCAGACATCCTCAAGGTCATATTCCACTCCCCAAATTTTTGTGTTTACATAATGATAATGCGTTGTATGACACCGCACTTTTTCACATATGAAGTTATGAATTGTTTCTCCAATGCAGCCTAATATTACAGCTCCAGGGTTGAACATCCTAGCGGTATATTTGGCAGCATCAATGACTGTCCTTTCATTTGATCATTGGCATGTACCTTTCAATGTACTTTTTAGCAATCTATGTGATGCTCACATGTTGCTGGTGTTGCAGCTTTATTAAAGGGATCATTTCTCATTGGAGCCCTACAGCTATTAGTCTGCCATTATGACTACAAGTGTAAATGTTTATCCATTTATTCTCAAACGCATACATGTACATTGAAAAATAATCAATCCATATTTTCACAATGACTGTACATTGAAAAATAACCAATCCATATTTTCACAATGACTATATTTATTGTCGGGAATTTCTGGTTATTCCAAACAAAATACAGTGGAAAAATCCTCTGTTTCCACTGTTCAGAATTTTCTGATAAATTCCGAAACAACAAAAATATGAACAGAGAGTAATACTCTGTTTTCTGATAATTCAAAAACACAAGAACAGAGCATAAAATAATACTCTACTTTGCCTCAGGATCAAAAACTGATCAAAATAATACTTTGTCTTTGACGCAGAAAAATACTCTGTTTTTAACTCAGAAAAACAGAAAAATTCGTTCTCTGGAAACGGTGTTGCAGCAACACAGTTTTTTTTTAGTTGCTGTTCATGGTGTTGCAGCAACGCTGTTCGTGGTGTTGCAGCAACGTAAATTTTTGACGTCAAGTATTTTTTAAGTTACGGTGTAACAGCAACAGGAAATTTTGGACAAAATAACTTTTGATGAAACAGCAACGCACAGAAAGAAATTTCTATTTATGAAAATAAACCAAGAGATAAAACTAAGTCTTCCTCACGTAGAGGGATCTTCACTAAAGATTATGCTTAAGAGCATCTTCCTCTTGACAAAGGGATTACAATAGGAATGCTTCAGTTCCACAAAACAACTATCTCAGAAAGTTTCAGCACTGCTGTGCAATACAAAAAAAAACTCTCTTGTTCTACACTGCTGTGTGCTCCCCTTTGCTCTCTATCTCTTTGTTTTCTACTTCTGTTTCTGTTTCTATTTATAGTGCGGGAAAGAGTCTTCACCGCTTTAACTTGCTGATAAAGTTTCTGCTGCTCATGATTAACAGATTTGATCTTTTGTTGTATTTCTTGAGTCGGTGGTGATGAAATCTATGACTGATAAATGTTACTACGGCTCGAGGCTGGTTCTTTTCTCTTTCAGCCGTTCTGCTCATTAATATAGTTGCTGTATCTGATCTTCATCCTTCGGGAACTCAAAAATAATTAAAGAGTGAAAAGATGGTAATGGCGGTGACATAAAAAGATCGGGAAAAAATGTGGGGCGCCGGATCACGACAAATGAATAAAGTAGCTGCAGCTGCTGCACAGCAGTTGGAATTAATATTCCAACACTCCCCTTTTAATTTCAACTGCTGGGTTATCAGTCATACCCAGAAGTTTCCTTAAAAACTCAAAACTTTTCTGATCCAATGGCTTTGTTAGAATATCTGCAACCTGTTCCTGAGTCCTGCAATGTTGTAAAATGATTTCTCCATTGTTCACCAATTCTCTGATGTAGTGAAACTTTGTGTCTATGTGTTTTGTTCTCTTGTGGAATACAGAGTTCTTGGATAATGCAATAGCTGAGCTATTGTCACAAAAAATAACTGTTGCTGTTGCCTGCTCCTGGCATAGACTTCTCAACATTCTCCTCATCCAAACTGCTTGACATGCTGCTGCTGTAGCTGCCACATACTCTGCTTCTGTTGTAGACAATGCCACAATTGGCCGTTTCTTGGAAGCCCATGAAATGGCTCCTGAACCTATGTGAAAAATGTAACCAGATGTGCTTTTCCGGTCATCTACACTTCCAGCCCAATCACTATCTGTGTATCCAACTAAGTCTGAACATTCTGAAACAGTATAAAATATGCCATACCTTTTTGTACCTTTAACATACCTCAGAATTCTCTTTGCTGCCTGCCAATGTGTTTCTTTTGGCTTCTCCATGAATATGGAAATTAAACTAACAACATACATTATGTTTGGCTTAGTTGCAATCAAATACATGAGGCTATCAACTATGCTCTTGTATACACTAGGGTCAAAATCTTTGCTGCTGTCCTCTTTGCTGAGTTTTAATCCCATCACTGTGGGAGTGATTGCTGCCTTGCTGTCCTGCATGTTAAATCTGCTCAACACTTCATTTACATATTTTTCCTGTGAAATAAAAATTCCATTTTTATTTTGATCTACTTCTATTCCTAAGAAATATCTCAGCAAACCCATGTCAGTCATCTCAAATTCTTCTTTCATGACTGATTTGAAATTTTCAATGAGGTAGTCATCATTACCTGTAAAAATCACATCATCAACATATAACACAACAATTAAAATTTTACCATCTTTTTCTTTGATGTAAACAGTGGGTTCTCCCTCACACTTCTCAAATCCGTTCTCCAGTAGATAGGAATCTATCCTACTGTACCACGCTCTTGGTGCTTGCTTCAGCCCATAAAGAGCTTTCTTCAATCTGCAGACTTTGTGCTCTTGGCCTTTCTTCTCATAGCCTAGAGGTTGCTCGATGTAAACCTCTTCCATTAATACTCCATTCAAGAATGCTGACTTCACGTCCATTTGGTAAACTTTCCATTTGTTTTGTGCTGCTGTGGACAACACTGCTCTTATTGTTTCCATTCTTGCAACTGGTGCGAAAGTCTCCTCATAATCTCTCCCATATTGCTGCTTGTATCCCTTGACAACAAGTCTTGCCTTATGTCTTTCTATCTTGCCTTCAACATTACTCTTGGTCTTGTAGACCCATTTAACTCCAATGACTTCTTTACCTTTTGGTAGCTCAACTAAATCCTATGTCTTATTTCTTTCTATGGCATTCATCTCCTCATCCATAGCTTCTATCCATTTCTTATCTTTAATTGCATCTTCGAAATGAACAGGGTCATCAACATGACAATACAAAGCAAACAGGGAATTCATTCCTTCATCATAAATATCACTTAAATTTCTGAATTTCTTACCTCTTTCATTTGGTGTGCAAGTGCTTGTAGATGCACTTGAATTTCCTCCTTGTGGTGTTCTTGGAGAAGCATTCTCATTTCTCCTCAAGGGTGTCTCTTGCTGTTCTGTTGTTGGTGCTGCTGTTTGGGGATGTGTTTCAGCCAACTCCTTATCATCATCATCATGAGACAAACAGTTTTTAACATTAACTGTTTTCTCTATGCTTCCATCCCAAGCTTCCTCTTCAATAAATTGAACATCTCTGCTCACAAAAAACTTCTTGGTGGATGGGTTATATAACCTGTAAGCTTTGGATTCTTCACTGTATCCAATGAAAATACATTTCTCCCCTTTGCTGTCCAATTTCTTCCTTAGCTGATCTGGAATGTGTGCATAAGCCACACAACCAAAAACTTTCATGTGGGAGACTCCTTGCTTTCTCCCACTCCATGCTTCCTTTGGCACTTTGTTCATCACTGTTTTTGTAGGACATCTATTCAAAATATATACTGCACAGTGTACAGCTTCAACCCAATAATCATTTGGCAAATGCTTTGCCTTCAACATGCTCCTCGCCATATCCATGATTGTTTTGTTTTTTCTTTCAGCAACTCCATTTTGCTGCGGGGTGTACCTTGCTGTAAATTGCTTATGAATTCCATTTTCCCTGCAAAAACGTAAAAATTCTTTGGAGATATACTCACCTCCTCTGTCAGTTCTCAAAACCTTGATACGCAACCCACTTTGATTTTCTACAAGTGCTTTGAAATTTTGGAATTTTTCAAACACTTCACTCTTATTCTTTAGAAAATAAACCCAAGTCTTTCTGGTAAAATCATCAATAAATGTTAGAAAATATTGGCTGCCTGCAAGTGATGGAGCTTGCATCGGTCCACATAAATCTGAGTGGACAATTTCTAAGGGTGCTTTTGTCCTTATGCTTTTCCCAGTTGGAAAACTTTCTCTGTGTTGTTTTCCCAATATACAACCTTCACAAAGGCTGTCTGGATTTTCTATCAATGGTAATCCTCTTACCATTCCTTTTCTACTCAACAAATTAAGACCTCCAAAGTTGAGATGTCCAAATCTCAAATGCCACAACCAATTTTCATCCTTTGGTACGCTTTGGAGAGCCTCTTGTGTCACTGCTGCAATTACTTCTTTATTTTTCAGATCTGCCCTTATTCTGAGAGGGAACATCCTGTTCCTTGTCATCTTCACTTCAGCAATACAACGTTTGCTGGGTAATCTGTCCATGATGGTGCATACATCATTCTCAAAGAAAACATTGTAACCCTTCTGAACAAGCTGTCCAATACTCAAGAGATTACACTTCATTCCAGGAACATAATAAACATCTGCTATGGTTTTCTTTTCACCTTTCTTTGTAAATATTTTAACTTCTCCTTTTCCCATAACAGAAATTTTACTATCAGTCCCAAGTGTGACATGTGACTGCACACTCTGATCTAAAGCAGAAAACAGGGCTATGTTTCCTGTCATATGGTTGCTGCAACCAGAATCTAGAAACCATATATCTTCACTGTTTGTTTCAGCCATATTACAAACTAACAACACATTATCTTGACTGATATTTTCTCTAGTGATATTTGCACTAGATCTATTACTCATATCATGCTGCTTCTTCCTACATTCATTTGCATAGTGCCCATATTTTTTACAATAATAACATTGGACATTGGATTTTTCATACCTTTGTCCTTGAGCATGATGTTGTCCACTTTGCTGGCTGCTGCCATGGCCTTGGTTCTGATTTGGATTGCTGCCTCTTCCTTGAACGTTTGCTGGACTGTTTCTTCCGCCTCTGTATTGGCTTCTGCCTCTTCCTCTCTTGTTTCCTCTGCCTTGACCTCTTCCTCTTCCAAATGACATCTGGGTCTTGAAGGCTTGCTCAAGAGATGAGTTTTCATTTCTACTCAACCTCTGCTCATGTGTTATCAGTGATGCATGAAGTTCATCAACTGAAAAATTTGAGAGATCCTTTGTCTCTTCTATGGTGGTGACAATCACATCAAACTTTGAGGGTAGGCACCTCAATAGTTTCTCCACAATCCTCCTTTCTTCAAGAGTTTCTCCATGAGACCTTATCTGTGTGACCAAACCAATTGCTTGTGTGAAGAATGAGTCAATATTGTCTGACTCCTTCATACGCAGGTTCTCAAAATCTTTCCTCAGCAACTGTAGTTTTGCTGTCTTCACTTTCTCCATGCCTTGATAGGCTGTCTTGAGAGTTTGCCATGCTTCTCTGGATGTCTTGGCTGCTGCTATCCTCGGAAACACACTCTCATGCACTGCTTGATATAAGAATACAAGGGATTTTGAGTCCTTCTTCTTATTGCTCTTCAACAGCTCTTTCTCTGCCTGAGTTAATCCAATAAACTCATCTTCATTTGCTGGTTCTTCAAATCCATATTCAACAAGTTCCAATAAATCTTGTGAGGCAAACACGGCTCTCATGGTTATTGCCCAGTAGTCATAATTTTTCCCATTGAACTGTGGGAGCTGGGTATTAAACATACCCACGCTGGTGCTGGCCATTCTTGCAATACTTGACTGTAAAAAAAAATCACTTAATTGTCTTCAGCAGCTACACAAAAAACTAATCTGAAAAATACCTTGACAGCGTTTTCACTCTGCTGTATAATTTGCTGTAGCAACAAATCTTCTTTCAGCTTCTTTGATGTCTTCAAAGAGCCTAGACAAGCTCTGATACCATGTCGGGAATTTCTGGTTATTCCAAACAAAATACAGTGGAAAAATCCTCTGTTTCCACTGTTCAGAATTTTCTGATAAATTCCGAAACAACAAAAATATGAACAGAGAGTAATACTCTGTTTTCTGATAATTCAAAAACACAAAAACAGAGCATAAAATAATACTCTACTTTGCCTCAGGATCAAAAACTTATCAAAATAATACTTTGTCTTTGACGCAGAAAAATACTCTGTTTTTAACTCAGAAAAACAGAAAAATTCGTTCTCTGGAAACAGTGTTGCAGCAACACAGTTTTTTTTTAGTTGATGTTCGTGGTGTTGCAGCAACGCTGTTCGTGGTGTTGCAGCAACGTAAATTTTTGACGTCAAGTATTTTTTAAGTTACGGTGTAACAGCAACAGGAAATTTTGGACAAAATAACTTTTGATGAAACAGCGACGCACAGAAAGAAATTTCTATTTATGAAAATAAACCAAGAGATAAAACTAAGTCTTCCTCACGTAGAGGGATCTTCACTAAAGATTATGCTTAAGAGCATCTTCCTCTTGACAGAGGGATTACAACAGGAACGCTTCAGTTCCACAAAACAACTATCTCAGAAAGTTTCAGCACTGCTGTGCAATACAAAAAAAAACTCTCTTGTTCTACACTGCTGTGTGCTCCCCTTTGCTCTCTATCTCTCTGTTTTCTACTTCTGTTTCTGTTTCTATTTATAGTGCGGGAAAGGGTCTTCACCGCTTTAACTTGCTGATAAAGTTTCTGCTGCTCATGATTAACAGATTTGATCTTTTGCTGTATTTCTTGAGTCGGTGGTGATGAAATCTATGACTGATAAATGCTACTACGGCTCGAGGCTGGTTCTTTTCTCTTTCAGCCGTTCTGCTCATTAATATAGTTGCTGTATCTGATCTTCATCCTTCGGGAACTAAAAAATAATTAAAGAGTGAAAGGATGGTAATGGCGGTGACATAAAAAGATCGGGAAAAAATGTGGGGCGCCGGATCACGACAAATGAGTAAAGTAGCTGCAGCTGCTGCACAGCAGTTGGAATTAATATTCCAACATTTATTAGAGATCCACATTTTCACCTTAATTATGGTTGTTGGACATCAACAATGTTCTCAACATGAAAAAATAGCTGAGATGGCTTAGGAAGGCATATAACATAATAGAAAACTATAGAGAGATAGATATTCTATGATAAATTATCCTTTCGTTGATATATTTTCTCTTTTGTTTTCTTTTGAAAGAATGGACGACACTAGTAAGCCAATTAGGAATGCATAGTTGCAAAGAGCAGGTCCTTTCAACCATGGTGCAGTTCATGTCAATCCGAATATGGCTGTAAATCCTGACCTGCTTTATGATCTATTATTCAAAGACTACTACAGATTCTTGTGCAGTTTGAATTATAACTTAGCAGAGATCAAGGCCATAATAGGCAAGGCGCTCTCTTGTCCGGCAAGGCAACCTAAAATACATGACCTCAACTATCCTTCAATTACGGTCTCACAACTGCAAGGGTCTGTGACTGTGAAAATAAAGGGGAAAAACGTGGCAGAGGGACTTGTAACTTATAAGGCAAAGGTGAGGTCTCCTCCAGGAGTTTCAGTGTCAATTGAGCCCAAACGGTTTGAGTTTTCTAAGAAAGGGGAGGAGAAATAATTTAGGGTGGCACTCAGAGTCATGAATTTTTTTTCACATAACTATGTATTTGAGTTCCTAACTGCTGAAATAATGGCAGAGATTGTAGGAAGAATAGCAAGAAAATGGGAGAAGACCAAGAAATATAAAACTGAATTTTGTATCTGCTTTATTCAAGAATGAATTTACATCTACATGAGCATTCGATATATTCATGTGAATAACTACCGTTACATAACTAAATTACTCGTTACAACAACTGTTTTAACTACATTTACCCAAATTCGTTGTCAAACTAACAAACTCCACCTTGACAACAATTTTCCCATTCATCATCTCTCCTGCAAGCCAAGAGAAGCTAAACACCACCGCAACTTCTCTACTGTAACTGGCTTTGTGAATATGTCTGCACAATTTTCTCGTGTATGGACCTTTTTAAGAGCTACTTTTCCACCATCGATCACATGTCTCAGAAAATGATATCTCACATCAATGTGCTTGGTTCTGCTGTGATAGGAAGGGTTTGTGGCCAAGTGAATAGCACTTTGACTGTCACAAAGTATACTCACTTTCTCCTGCGTTCTTCCAATTTCATCGAGCAAACCCTTTAACCAGATTGCTTCTTTACTGGCATCTGAAGCAGCTATATATTCAGCTTCGGTAGTGGACAATGCAACCGTGTCTTGAAGCTTTGACATCCAGCTAATTGCTCCACCTGCAAGAGTAAAGACGTAACCTGTAGTAGATCTTCTTTTGTCCAAATCACCTGCATAGTCAGCATCTACATATCCGCAGACTGATCCTTCACTACCATTAAAGATGATGCAATGATCTCTTGTGCCTCTTAGATATCGAAGCACCCATTTCACTGCTTGCCAATGTTCTTTACCTGGATTTGCCATGAACCTGCTAACAACTCCAACTGCATGTGAAATGTCAGGTCTTGTAGATACCATCGCATACATTAAGTTGCCTACAACATTTGCATATGGTAAATGAGACATATACTGCTTTTCTTCATCAGCTCTAGGACTCAAAACCGAAGAAAGCTTAAAATGGGAAGCTAGGGGAACATTAACAGGTTTCACATTATTCATAGAGAACTTTTCAAGTACCTTCTCCACATACTTCTGCTGTGATAACCAAAGCTTACCATTTTTCCTGTCTCTGTGTATCTCCATGCCCAAGATATGTTTTGCTGCTCCAAGATCCTTCATATCAAACGCCCTAGAGAGTTGAGCCTTTAACCTATTGATCTCTTCCATGCTTTTGCTTGCAATAAGCATATCGTCAACATACAAAGCTAAGATAATGAATATGCCATTGAAACTTTTGAAGTACACACAATGATCATACTCACTTCTTATAAAGTTCTGGCTCACCATGAAGGAATCAAACTTCTTGTACCATTGTCTGGGAGACTGCCTCAGACCATACAATGATTTCCTGAGCTTGCAAACTAATCTTCTGCTGCGACCTCGTACAAAACCTTCTGGTTGTTCCATATATATCTCTTCATTCAAATCACCATGTAGAAAAACTATTTTAACATCTAACTGTTCTAACTCAAGATTAAGCAACGCAGTTAGTGCCAACACAGTACGTATAGAAACAAGTTTTACAACTAGAGAAAAAATCTCATGAAAGTCTATACCTTCAACTTGAGAATACCCTTTTGCTACCAGTCTCGCCTTATATCTTTCGATACTACCATCAACTTTCCGTTTCAGCTTGAAGACCCATTTACATCCAACAACACTTCTCCCTTCAGGAAGCTCTACAAGATCCCAGGTATTGTTCCTGGCTAAGGAGTCCATTTCTTCTTCCATAGCCTTTTTCCATTTCTCGCTATCTGTATCATTTATTGCTTCCTAATAACAAGATGGTTCCCCATCTTCAGTAACCAAAGCAAAAGATGAAGCAGAATCTTCATACCTTTTGGGAGTTTTCCTTTCCCTTGTAGACCTTCTCAGAGTGACTGGTTGCTGAACTGGTTCAGAAACTTGCACTGGTTCAGAAGCTTCAACGGCTTCCTTTGTGTCTTCAACACCTTGTTCTCCAGAAGTCTCTCCTTCCTTTCGACTGTCACTGGAAGATCTAGCCTCCAACTGAACTCGTTGACTCGGCGATACCTGTTCCTGTTCAGTTTTTCCAACATTTGATTTTAACAAAGAGGATTCATCAAATGTTACATCTCTACTAATGACTATCTTCCGCAATGTAGGATCCCACAACCTATATCCTTTCACTGCATAGTCATACCCAACAAAGACATAACATTTCGACTTTGGATCTAATTTTGAACGCTGATTTTTCGGAATAAGAGAATAAGCATCACAGCCAAATATCCTCAAATGAGAATAGTCACAAGACTGACCTGTCCAAACTTCTTCAGGAATTTTACAATCAATCGCTACTGAAGGTGATCTGTTAACTAAATAACAAGCAGTAGATACTACTTCTGCCCACAACTCCTTTTGCAAGTTAGCATTGCTGATCATGCTTCTAGCTCTTTCCATAAGAGTCTGATTCATACGCTCAGCAACACCATTTTGCTGAGGAGTATAAACAGCAGTTTTGTGTCTAACAATGCCCTCATCCTTACAGTATTGTTCAAATTCAACAGAAGTGAACCCACCACCATTGTCAGTTCTTAGACATTTAATAGATTTGTCTGTTCTTTTCTCTACCATTACTTTAAATTGTTTAAAGACATTGAATACATCAGCTTTCCTTTTTAGCAGATAGACCCAAACTTTACGAGAGTAATCATCAATGAACGTTAAAAAATACAATGCACCTCCATATGACATAACAGGGGAAGGCCCCCACAGATCAGAATGAATGTAGTCTAAAACATCTTTACTATTATGATTGCCAACTTTAAATCTCTGTTTACACTATTTTCCATACACACAATGTTTACAGAAATCTAAATTCAAGGATTTCAGACCAGGAAGAGATTTACGTTTCATCAGTATGTGAAGACCTTTCTCGCTCATATGACCCAAATGCTGATGCCACAGACAAGTACCTGCTTCTTCCTTTTCTGACGCAACCGCTGCTTCACCGACCTGAGTACTTCCTTTTAACCTGTAAAGATTTCCGACCTTTTCTGCCTTCATAACCACAAGGGCACCTTTGAAGACTTTCAAGACGCCATCCTGACCTGTAAACTTATAACCATCTGAATCCAACACTCCCAAAGAGATTAAATTTTTCTTCAAATCAGGTACATGTCTAACACTAGTTAATGTTCTAACTGTGTTATCATACATCTTAATCCTGATATCTCCCATCCCAACAGTCTGACATGACATATTGTTACCCATAAACACAGAAATACCGTTTACATTTTCATACGAAGTAAACCAATTTCTATGTGGGCACATATGATGCGAAGCACCAGAGTCTAACAGCCAGCTATCAAAACTCTGAGAGACATTACATTCAGGTGAAGTTTCATCTATCATACACAATTCTTCAGCAGATAAAACTTCGTCTACCATACCTGAATCAGCCTGATTCGCTTCGTTCTTCGGGTTTTCGGATTCCTTCCGTTTCCAACAGTCCTTCTTCAAGTGTCCAACTTTACCGCAGTTCCAACATTTTGCCTTACACTTCTTGCCCTTCGATTTTGACCTGGAAGACCCTCTTGGTTTGTCTCCTCTTTCCTTTGAGCGTCCTCTAGCGACCATGGCTTCTGATGCAGTTGTATCAGTGCTGGATTTCCTTCGTACTTCTTCAGACAGAAGAGCTCCCATGACTGATTCAAACTTCAAAGAATTAGCAGAGCTGAAGCTGATTGAGGTTACGAAGTGATCCCATGATTCAGGCAGAGAACACAGCAAGGTTATGGCTTTATCTTCTTCCTGTATTTTGACTTCCATATCTGTTAATTGACAAATTAGTGTATTAAAAACATTCAAATGTTCTGCAACGCTTGAACCTTCTTTCATTCGAAGACTGTATAATTGTCGTTTCAGATAAATTCTGTTGGTTAATGATTTTGTCATATAAAGGTTTTCAAGTTTTTCCCACAAACCTGATGCCGTAGTCTCTTCAACGATGTTGAAGAGAACTTCATCCGTTAGACATAACCGGATGGTACTGAGAGCTCGGGCATCCAAGTCCTCCCAGTCTGAAGTAGTCATGGTTGTAGGTTTCTTAGTAATCCCATCCAATGCCTTGTGCAACCCTTGTTGTACAAGCAGATCCTTAACCTTCAGTTTCCAAAGAGCAAAATTGCTCTTTCCGGTGAATTTCTCCACCTCGAATCTTGCATTTGACATCTTGGCCATTTTTCCTCCTTCCTAGGGTTTCAGTCTTAGTCTTTCTAAGAAAAATAACTTCCCCAATTCAAACAGAAAGACAAGTTTCAAATCCTTTGTTTCTTGCAAACCCTTTTGTTTTTCTGGTTTCAAAACATTCTTGCAAATCTCTTGCAAATTTTTTCTTCTACAATATTTGTAAAAAAAAACAACAACCTTTTCAATCTGTTGTTCTACAATATTTGTAAAACAACAACCTTTTCAATCTGCTGTTCTACAATATTTGTAAAAAAAACAACAACCTTTTCAATCTCTGCTGTCTTTAAAAAAATTTTTGAACAATCTTTTCAATCTGTTGCTGTCTTTAAAAAAAAAAAACTTTCTGCAAACCCTTCCTTCCTTTTTTTTTTTTCAATATTTTTATAAAAAACCACAACTTGACTTGATTTCAATCTTCAGCCTTTGTTTAAAAAAAAATTTCTGCTGAAAAAAAAAAACAAGTCTGGAAACTCCGATCAATACCCGGATTTCACGCAGGCTCTGTCACAAATCCTCTGCAACTTTATGCAGGTCCTCACGCAGGTCTTGGACTCACGCTGACAGCACGTACGCCTCGCTGGACAGCCTCCCAATTCGCCTTATCTTCAACGTTTGGGCACAATCTTCATAAGTTTCACACGACACTGTAATGAGACAGCGGCTCTGTTCACACGATACTGCAATGGGATCGAGCCTTCGCTGCAACCACAGCCTCCGGTGGTACACTGTTTCCACAGCAACGCTGTCAGGCACTCTCGGCACACAGTTTTTATGTGGGTTTGATCACACACGTCCACATCAGCTTCGTCAGGCTTTATGTGGGTTTGATCACAGGTTCGCACAGCAGCTTCGTCAGACTCCAGGGGGTTCAAATCACGCACGTCCACAGCAGAATTCTTCTACAGCGTTAACAATGGATCACTTATCACCTCCTTGGCTGCGCTCTACCAAAAACCTCGCGCTCTGATACCACTTGTAGAAATAATGGTAGAGATTGTAGGAAGAATAGAAAGAAAATGGGAGAAGACCAAGAAATATAAAACTTAATTTTGTATCTGCTTTATTCAAGAATGAATTTACATCTACATGAGCATTCGATATATTCATGTGAATAACTACCGTTACATAACTAAATTACTCGTTACAACAACTGTTTTAACTACATTTACCCAAATTCGTTGTCAAACTAACACTAACCTGGAAACATGCTCATTATTCAGTTGCAAGTCTTATTGTTGTGAATATGACTATCAACCATTTTTTAATAATTATACAAGTAATTATTGTGTGAAGATTGCCATAAATTATTTTACCGTGTGAAAGAAGGAAAATAAATCTACACATGTAAGAGAAGGAAGAAACAAGGCAATAAAAAGGAAGAGCATTCCTCTCAAACTTTTTTGCCATTTTCATGAAATATGATATGCAGGTTGTTAATCACTTTTCAGGCCATAATAACTTAAATATATTGCTTTCACTAAATAATTTTCATGAAATATGATATGCATGTTGTTAATCACTTTTCAGGTCATAATAACTTAAATATATTGCTTTCACTAAATAAATTTTTTATCCCTTTGGCAAGGGATCTATTTGTATGGAAAAATCAAATTTAATATTTTCCAAAAATTATATATATATATATATAGATATATTAAATTCTATTTTTATATTAAAAAAGTTTGAAAAACAAAATATATTAAGTAACTTGGAAAAAAATAATAACATTCTCAATATTAATTAAAAAAAAGCTTTTACATTTATATTAAAATAAATGTTTTAATATATTAATTCAAAGGTAAAATTCAAATAATTGATTAAATAAAAGATTCTCACACCAATATGATATTGAGATTTCTTTGTGTTGAATAATTTAATTTATTTATAATTTTGAACTTATCAAAATAATGCATCAAGTGTGTTCATGTAAATCTAAATATAATTTAAAGTTGATTTTCTTTCATTGAAAACTAAAATATGTACATTTCAATTTACTAATTATATTGATAGGCGTTTTATATAAGTGGTTAGTAGAGTATATTGTGTTGAAATGTATTACATAAACATCCCAAACTATAGAAACTTCTCATTAGTCCAAGGACTTTATAAATTTGTGTGGATAGGTATATATGTAACCAATCTTAGAAACTACAATATTTAAGTTATTAAACTATGTATTACATTCCAATTGTTAATGTATTGGAACATTAAAACATCAAAACACAATTTTTTTTAGGTTAGTGATTGATGTCACTCAACCTTCCATATAAACTTTTTAGTCCAAGTAACATGACATTGATCTTCATCAACTAATTTCAAGTTCTTGGTTTTATATTTTGAAAGGATCCTATTCAATTTATATAAATATGAAACATCAACCACCATGTTGATTCACATTGGTAAACTAAATAAAAGATGAATTAATATTTGGATTGATGTTTGGGTTAACAATCCTAGTGGAGCAAGGGATTGACTTAAAATATAGGTTGTAGAATGATATTTGTGTTAATGATAAAATGATTACCTCACCTTGGGATGGTTATGCACAAAACTAACATTGTGGCCCAAATCCAATGATTGTGGGCAATGACGTAAGAACAACACCAGAAATGTGCTAAAATTCAAGTCATGTAACCTTGTATAGTACAACACATTAATGATATGGACACATACTTTTTGTGTTACAAATAATGATGGAACAATTAAATGAGTGTAAGATGATTGGGAATGGCATGTCACCTTCCTAATCTCTAATTCATCCTCTCCTTTCTTCCATGGAAAACCTTTTGTACCAACTCAAATATGCTTCCCCAGATTCATGGATGGCACCCCTAGTAAGCCCATCAATATAAATTATCGTTCCTAACCTAGGGGGATTTTAATGAGACACCTATTGGCATTATACTAACAAAGGTATCATCATCATTGGTGACAACTAGTTAAGGGTTTGTACATTATTTTGTAAGAAACTATTGTTTGAAGCTAGGAAAATAGCAAACATCAAATTTATTTTATTTGCCTTGGTAAAACTACTTAAGTTGGGTCCTCCATTTTTAAAAAAATTATGAACTCCATTATTAATTTACACCTTATACACTAATATGTTTATGGAATTTACTATGATGTCCTATGGCCCATGTAGATGAGTGAATAAATATGAATATATAATTTCATATTGAGTTTCATGTTTTATAGATTGTGAAATTTATTTGGGTTATGCAATCTTAATTATTAGGATGTTTTGTTTGCATGCAACTATTAGTAATGCTCATTATGGATTGTATGTGTATAATAGATCTTAGTTTGCAATAAGGCAATGTCCACCTCTCACCTCATTTGAAATAAAAAATGAGATGTAAGTCTATCTCTCGCATCCTGATTCTTCAGACTCTCCACATTCACATCTTTGTTTGCTTTAACTTTATCTCTGCACCACTCTACATTCATCTACAGTTCTATCACTCTACATTCATCTACAGTCCTATCCTATCAATGTGCCTTTGCACCTTTCGTTAGGCCCGCCACATTCACATCCTTGTTTCCTGTAGCTTTATCTCTGCCCCACTCTACATTCATCTACAGTCCTATCCTATCAGCGTGCCTTTGCACCTTTTGATGCAAATGCTAGTTTAATCCACATTTTGATGCGAATGCTAGTTTAATGCATTACATGTGATGAACCTTTTGAGATACTTACGAGCCGTTTCGCAGGGAATATCGCCGTCATTTTACGGTTCACGGTATTGACAAATTTGCACAAATTTCAATTATTGTAACAAAAAGAAAAAGAATCTTAACAAACTTACGACAACGGAGCGGGTTTCGAATCTAGCTGGTTAATTTTATTTGAACCAAATTGGCATTATTTTGTATTATTTTAACTCATCTAGTAAATTTTAATAAATACGTAACAGAGCCCGACAAAAACCATACCGAACTCGAGGAGAGTGGCCCATAAAGTATACAGTCCACTGCAATTTTAAGGAAATCATGGTACGGAAATGGGATTTAGAAAAGGATGAAATTGAAAAACATTGACAACCTGTAAGAAGACTTTGTGTCGATTAAGATTAAACTTTCCATGATCTGATATATATACTCTCATCCATTTGTAAATGAGCGGGTCCCCACTCCCCTGTCCTTCGAGAAAAGTGAAATCTCTGTTTTCTAGAGTGGAACTTTTGCAATTGGAGAGGCAGGCGTGCGTGGGAATTTCACGCACGCATTTCAAGATAAGAAACAAATACAACCCTCCTTCAGCTTAAGTATCTTTTACCGATTTTGAAGTTGTCGTTTGTGCCGGTGTGTTATGACTAGGCATCAAACGCCGTCCATATGAAGGGAAATCGAAAATCGACTGAGAGAGATTTGTATCAAGAAAGATCGTAAAAGTGACCAGAAGCATATGATCTGAGAAATTATGACATGGCAGATTCGTGCACGCAGTGGAAGACGGGAAACAAGCCACCCAAAATTGAAATAACCTTCCGAAATTTTGAACTTTACGTATCCGTTCGTTTTTGACAAGTCCATTAAAATTAGGAAACGATTTCTGGAGATGCCGTTGGTTTTTGATAAGTCCATTTAAAAAACAAAAAAAAATAGGAAACGATTACTCGAGATGCTTCCATGTCGAATGATAAGCCTCTTTATAAATGACCGACGAAGAATATAGAAGTAATTCAAGGGAGAAAATTTATTAATATTTTAAAATAAGATGATAAAAATATGTTTTTTTAACCATCTTGATGGTTTAGGGACTTTTATATATAAAATCATTTAAATATTATATTTATATATATCTTGGTTAGGTTCAGGAAATTTTTACATTTTATTTAGGTTGCATAAAAATGTTAGGGGTCAATATTTCACAAGTGGGTCTTATATACTTTTCTAAAACAAAAAAACCACTAATTTCTATTTTTCATAAGAATAATTCACTTAAATTTTATGGTATATATTTTTTTTAATGGTCATTCAAAATCATTGTAAATTTGAATATTTTTTATAAAAATATCACTTAGCAATTTACATTTTGCATATTAGTGGCTAGTAACATTGATGTACTCTCTATTTATTTTAGGTGTGAGTATGTTTGTGGATTGTTAAGATTTGTTGGTTCTTTAAGTAAAGACTATTTCCTTGTCATTGAAGGTTGTTTCACTTAATTGGATTTGAGAGCTTCTATAACTACATAGATCCTAGATTCGTGTGTGATTGATATATTTTTTGACTAGTTATCCATTTGTGCAAGATATTGTGTATATCTTGGGATGATATTTATGTACTTACATGTGTAATATTATTTAGAAAATCAAAATGCTCAAAGTATTTTTGGTGTGTATAGGATCTACCCTCCCATTTTAACATGGTATCAAAGCTCCTCTAAGTTTGGCTCCCTCACAAGAGGGCCTAGGAACATGCAAAGTGTAGATAGTTTGAGCAGACCACCCCTGTAGTTTGCATAGAGTATCATTTTCCAACATTTAGGTCCTAAGCCCCATCCACTGAGAAAATTTAGATAAAATGTCATTTTTGTTGTTCATTGCCACTATAATTTAGTTTGGAAAAGGTGGATTTGTGTTGTTGAAGAACCCTCTATGGAAAACCAAGAATAAAAGTAGAGTGACATATCTAAAAGTGTTGTTGATAGTTCCAAGGTGGTGAAATGCAATGATAAAATGTTCAGATAAGAGATGTGGTGGAGGATCCTCAAACTGGAAAATATGCCATTTCTTTCACGTCTTTCAAGATGGTGAGAGAGGTTTGTGGAAGAGGTTGCATAAGTTTTATCATAGGGATGATATGCTAGGCCAAGTTTAAGTATGAAAGGGGTCCAACCTTATAGTAGAGTTGTAGGCTTGAATCATGCCCAATGATGGTGTTGCAAAGATGTAACAACACATGCGGGTCTAATAGATTCACATAAAAGCAAAGCAATGCAGGTCTAATAGATTCACATAAAAGAAAATAAAGTTGGCCAAAAATTGATTCAAGCAAGTGCTAGGATTTGACAATTTTGGGTAGGTTTTCAATGGAGTTTGGCCACAAGTCAAAGTTGCACTAGATGTTCTGACCCATCCTTCATCATGAGCAGTAGTAGTAATAAGGTGGGCATTGGTAAAACAGATGCAATGATGTTCAAGGTGATATTGATGGAATTTATGAATTCCAACATGTCGACGTTGAGGACCTTGGTAGCATTATCACATGTAGTGGAGATTATGAAGATGATGATGATGATAGATTTGTTTGGCATAGAGCACATAAAGGAAGTAACTTTGAATGACATATTTTGCAAAAGAGAAAATATGAATTTTTTTGTAATGATGTTAGAGGAGGTCATGTAAATGAATTTTTTCTACCAAGACTAACAATAAAGATATCGACTATTATCAAAGTGAATGGAAGAAATTATAGTTAAAAGTCTTAATGCACACATTCTTCCCTATCAATTTCAAAAGAAAAATTATTACAAACTCATTAAGTTGTTGATGCATGTCAATGTTTTAAAATAGATATCCCACTCCCTTGACAAGAAAGTTAAAAATAATCAACATTGAAACTAGTAAATGAGACCGTACTTTAAGAAAACTCTTTTGCCATTGTAATAGTTTATGGTGTTGTATAAGCATACAAATAAGCAAAAATTTGACCCTATATTCATAAGGAGAAAGGATTACATAAGTGTACGCACACATCATGCGACGGGTTCTGTTTTTATGTTACATCCGATATACTTTATAACGCAAAAGGTTTAACGAGACTTATGGCATACATATGAACTATGTTGCTTCGGGCTTTACACCTTATAAACACGCGGCACACATATATATATATATTTTGTGGTGTTTGTACCTCATTGTATAGTCGGATTTATTCTTATACTAGGGAATGTGGTCTCCACTTCACAAATATATGGTACCATTCTATATAATATTTAAGCACGATGATTGAAACCATTGCTAATAGGTTTTGCTTATGAATAAGACTAATAGAGTGGAATTGTTAAACTAATATGGATTTATATTGTTTAGTGGTCAGAGTGGTATGCAAGATATAATATATGTTGTGAAGCATACGATGATACAATTGCAAAGCAATGATTAAGTTTGCAAAGAAGTATTTAGTGACACATTTTAGAAGTTATGAAACATGTTACTGCGGGCACAATGTTTTTCGACGTAGGACAATATGTTTGGATATAAAGGCACTGTTTTATAACATGTTATTTGTAACATATTTTGTGGCACGCCACACGATCTTGAACCTGAGTGGGAATAGTTGTCATTGACTTGACAATCCATGTATCCAGGTTTGTACAACACCACAATTATTGCCATAAATTAGTATTAATGCTAAGTCCTTTCTGGAATATTGTCCAAAATTTCCATTAATAACATTTTTGATTCTCCATTCCTCTCTACCTTTTTCTGGAGTGTTGTCCAAAATTTCCATTAATAACATTTTTGATCCTCCATTCCTCTCCACCGCAAAATCATTTCCATCTAAGTCTCTTTGGTTCCTTATTCAAGAACAATGCCAATATGCCATCCTAATCACCTCTAACAGTTCTCCACATGGTGCACTCTTATATGTAAACAAGTGACACCAACATTGTCATGAATCTTATGTGCCATTTTTGTTATGAATGTAACGATTACATGGCCATCCACGTATCCCTCGCCATTACTCCTTCATTAACTCCAATACTCCTCGAGCGTCGTACAGAGCATGCCACCTTTTTACTTTGCCGATGCTTTGTCACGATATTAGTTATGTTTGTTTTTTTGTTGATTTCATTCGCCTTTGCTGAAAATTGTTTGGAAGCATGGCTCAAGGTCGAGGAGAATGGTGGCAATTGCTTCAAACTTATTACACACGTTTGAATACATTTAAGCTATTAAATATGATTTAACAATGAACAAGGTGGTATAGTTAGCATTTTGTGTAGTTTAATTTAATAAAATATTTTAATGTCATAATGTGTTGTATGTACTTTAAACAATAATAAAATTTAAAATGAATTATATGAATATTTGTTTTTTTATTTTTATTTTTATTATTATTATTTTTAATATAATTAAACATTTTTGGTAGATAAAGATTATATATATATATCATTGACATTGAAAAGAATGATAATAAGTTAATAATTATTTATTTAATATTGAATAATGGAATTTTTTTTATATAATGTTCATATTATAGTACACATGTCATGTCATTAGAGTATAGATTGATATAATGAGAGTTGTACAAATTGTACACATGTTATTTTTACATATTTTTTTCAAATTTATATTTTTTAAATTATTTTTTTGTAAATTAAAAAATAAAATCCATAAAAATTGTCTATTCAATACTTTATACCAATGAGAAAATGGAATTTTTGAATTTAATTACAAACCATTTATGTTTATGGTACATAGTAATTAATATATAATGTTATTTTTCAAATTATTTATATTTATTGTACATAGTAATTAGTGATATAGTACATATTGATTAATAATAGAGTATACGAAAGTCAATTCTTGATGTCATTACACAATAAGAGGGAAGACATTTCAACCAATCATATTTGAGATAAATAGAAATAAATTTTATTTAAAAATAATAAATTTAATTTCATAATGTTAAACTTTGGATAGATTTTAAATGTTTCTAGTAAAAAAAACTAATAACAAATCACTTGAAAACTGAAAACAGAAGTATAATAATGTAATCTAAATATAATAATAATAATGTAATCTAAATTAATGTAATCTAAACATTGATAGATCAAAATTACATTGGAATTGTATTCCTCCTGCCCTTTTTTTCCTTGTGTGTTTACTAGTTGATTAATACTATCACAATATTTTTTCCCTAATTAGATCTCCTCCTCATCGGTTAAAGTGTCAATCTAAGCTTATTACTTTATGTTCAAGTTCACTTGCATACCAAAAGAAATGAGGGTACTTATGACCTTCATAAGATTTTAGTATCACCCTATGGTTTTTTATTTATTCTTTCTTGTGTACTAAGCCTTTGAGGTCAAAGTCCTCGGGCACAAAAGTGCTTGGATTATTTTTTTAATTATTCCTTAGAATTAACCTTTATCTTGACAAATTAAAAAAGGTCGGTGAGCTGCATGTGCTTTGTTCTTAAAAGAAATTTTTTACCTCTGCACATTTTTGTATGCTTAAAGTTTGATATGCTTAAAGTTTTGTAGCGTAGCGTGGTTAGTCCCTCATCTTCCAACAAAAACCCACAATAAAAAAGTAAAATACCGCCAAGCGTTCTCGTTCCACGATTCCCACGAGGAAAATCCATTTACGGACCTTCTTTACTTCCTTTTACGAATAAAAATAAGACCTCCAATCGACGCGGTCCATGCATGATTCCCAAGAGAGGTCAAGGTTGGAACCTCAATTAACAACCCAACTGGGGGTCGTTCTTTCTTCCATTCGCTAGGTTCTTTCGTTGTTTTCCTCTGATTTACGACTAACCGGCAGGACCGGTGTGTGAGTTCGAAGGTCAAACCTAGGTCTAGGTCGGGGTTCCAGAACTTTATGCCGTTTTCCAATTGAATCACGCCCAAATACACTGGCGAATCTCACTTAAGGTCAGGTTCAGGAGTTGAACAAGTTTTCACTTACTATGGAATGTAGAGGGTTCACTAAGCTAACCTATGACCATTGGCCCAGCACTTCGAACTACAATGAATAACCATAGAATTTCTCATTGATTGAGCTTATCTTCTTCCCAAGGATTCCTTCCTCATTAATCAAAGTTTCGAATTCCTTTTCAACAATACTTTAACTCAGATTTTCTATCATAAAACATATTTATTCTAGCATAAAGGCTTACCATTGTTCAAAGACTTGTAAGGAACTAGGTTGCTGTCCTGGGTTCACTTCATTATAAATTACCTTGGTGTAGAGCTTTACAACTCAAAGGAATAAAGACACAAAAACTAACTTAGACCAATATTTTGTACAACAACCTAACAAGTAGCGAACCATCTTAGGCATAAAACACTTTTTCTTTCTTTCTTTTTCAGAGTCCTTTGCATCCACGAGGTCCTCGACATACACATACATACATCCAAGAAGGGAATAACTTCAAAACAAAAAGAGGAGGCTTTGGCTAAAATTAGCCTCTTTAAAACCCGATAACTGGGCTTCTCTAGAAGTTGTATATTAACGAAATAACCAACTATACCAAATAAAAGGACACATCAATAAACAAAACAACAAAATTTGGCGTAGTTATCCCAAAAGGGACACGTAAGAAAACTGTAACAGAAATTTACATAGGGAAACATTTTCTTAAGAAAACAAAAAATCATGGAGCAATGATCCTACATCAAACTCCTTTGAAATAGAAAATTTTATGGACTCATGTGCATGAGGATTGCAATAGTTCTGCCATGGTTTATACTTTCTTCTTTGTTCATCCAAACTTCTTCTTCCATTGGAACAGGCACTCATTATAATTATTGTTTCTAATTTTTTTGATAAGTTTTTGGTCAAGGATCCTCTCCATTTGTAGCTTTCAAGTTGTAGATAGCTGAGTCTCCCACTAACTTCGTTCTTGTCCATTCTGGTCTTCTTCTCCAGGTTCCTTCTAAGGATACAAATTTGCAACATTAAATATAGGAGAAATTCCTACATCCAATGGTAACTCGATCTCATAATCATTTGCTAAGAACTTCCTCGAGACCTTGCACGGACCAATTTTTTTTAGATTTAGCTTATTGTATTCATGCATTGGGAACCTTTCCTTCCTCAAATGAGTTAAAACTGTGTTCCCGACATAAACATTTACCTCTCTTCACTTAACATAATCTCTCTACTTATATTTAAGATTACTTTCCTGTAGTTTCCCTTTGACCTTCTCATGAATCATTTGCATTTTTGATTCTCTTCTTTCCCAAATTCTTGAGCTTATAAATTCCCCTTGCATGCATGCCATATACAAACTTAGAAGGACTTTTTTCTGTGCTCCTATTAGGAGAATCATTATAGGACAACTCATATTCTGGGATAGTTTGATCCCATTGATTATTATGTTGATTAACAGGACACATTAATAAATTTCCCAAACTCCTATTAATGATGTAGGAGGTTGACGAAAATGGGTGGTAGTCGTGAATTAGACTACTGGTTAACTTTGTAACCAATCAGCTACACACAAACAGATTTTGTATGTGGATTTTCCTCCTGAGGGTCCTACTTATCTAACCAATCACTGTCGGTCCCTTGTTGACTTCTCCTTATATCAGGTGCTTCAATTTGCGCCATTGATCTCACTTCTCTAGATCCAACGGATATCACGTCGTCTGATCACCAACTAACCTGGACGATCTCCACTGTCGATGTGACCCGTCCAATCGAACAACTATCGCGCAATCTTGCATGCATTCTTGCACGACCGATATTATGTCAAGAGCGTGTGAGAAAAGTAGTTTTCTCGTGCTACATGTCACCCACTAAGGTTAATCGCGTGAAGTTGAGAAATACCATTTACCTCTTCTTAAGTGCATGAGATACCATTTACCACTTGGGAATACTACCCACATGCTAAATAAATAACTTTAAGAAACATGGTCTAATAGAGGTTTAGCTTAATCTCAAAATAAAGCCTTAACGCTAATTAATAGTGATTAACATAAAACACATAAATAGAAATTAATACCCGATTACAGTCCAAAACGCTGATACACAACTACAAATGAATTTCTACACTAGAACAATGTTTCCACACCACACTTCAATCAATTATTCAACAAAATGGAAATTACAAAGTCTTGGCCCTCTCGGCTTGATCACAACAGTTTGTCTGACCTCTTTTTCAATCTCAAACCCTAACTCTCACTTACTCACTCTATTCTCGATCATCTAATCTCTCTGTCATTAGATTCTTTCCTCTTTTATGAATCAAATCCTATCCTAACTGCATTGACAACTCAATCTCTATTTTTATCAACTCAACCATTAAATCCCTATTCTCAAGCTTTGATACACACCTATACTAACAACTTATCTCCTATTCTAAAAATAATACAATATTCTAATTATTACAATAATTGGAATAAAGATAAGTTTCGAGAGATCCAACCCTCTCTACTAAGAATTGATTTTGACCACCCAGGTCAATGAAGTTCATCTCTTGTTAACCACAACATGTGAACATACAATCACATTGCTGGCTAAGTTCGGATTCTCCTCCATCAGACTCCAGGGGAAGAAAAGAATTCTTCATCAAACTTTTAGGATTTACTCCATACTTCTGTAATTCTACTGTTGTTATCCAACTAGCATCCTCTACTGGTTGTCCCTTCCATTTGACTAGATACTGAAAATAACCCTGTCCTCTGGTTCTTTTGGATGCTCTTTTCTCCAAATCAGCTTCCACCTCTTTCTTGACTGCCTTTGGCATTTGTTCTTCCCAGTTTAAAGTTTGAACTTCATCTCCTGTAGGTTCCTTCTATAGCTCTGATTCTATCTCCTTGTATGGATACAAATATGCAACATTGAAGATAGGTGATATTCCAATCCCTCCTAGCAATTCAATCTCATAAGCATTAGTTGAAAACTTCCTCACAATATTGAATGGCCATATCTTTTTCATCTTTAGTTTATCGTAAGTCCCAACAAGAAATCGTTCTTTTCTCAAGTATACCATCAATAGATCTCCCACTTGGAATTATTTTTCTCTCCTCCTCATATCATCTCTTATTTTTTATTTGCCACTAATTTCCTACAATCTCTCTTTGACATCTTCTTGTAGTCTCTGCATCTGCTCTGCAAACTCTTCAACTTTTGCACTTCTGTCTCCTGCTTACCCAAATTTCTGAGTTCATACACAGCTCTTGGATTCATTCCAAAAACAATCTAAATGGACTCATACCAGTACTTCAGTTTGGAGTGTCAATATAAGAAAACTCAGCTTGAGAAAGTGCTAAATCCCACTGGTTAGGAATTTTATACACTAAACTTCTCAATATGTTTCCCAAGCTTCTGTTTACCACTTCGGTTTCTGTCCATCTGTTTGAGGATGATATGTTGAACTGAAACTAAGGTTGGAACCTAGTTTCTTCCAAAGAGTTCTCTAGAAATGCCCAACAAACTTTGTATCCCTATCAAACACAATACTTACAAGCAATCCGTATAACCTTACAACCTTTGAAAAAAACTAATTAGCAATATGTGTTGCATCACTAGTCTTTTTACATGCAATGAAATGTGCCATTTTGGAAAATCTATCTACCACAACATAAATGGAATAATTCCCTCTTTGAGTTCTAGGTAACCCCAAAAAAAATTCCATACTAATTGCATCCCATGGTCGGTCTGGTATTGGCAATGGCTGGTACAATCCTGTATTTTGGCTTCTCCCTTTAGCATGCTGACAGATTCTGCACTTTTCAACAAATTTCTTAACATCAGTTTGCATCTTTGGCCAATAGTAAAAAGAATTTACCTGAGCAAAGATTTTGTCTTGTCCAAAGTGACCAGATAATCCTCCACTGTGTTTCTCCTTGATTATGTTTTCCCTCATAGAACATTTGGGAATGCGCAATTTGTTACCTTTAAATAGTAAACCTCTTTGGATAAGATAATCTAACCACTGATTACTATTATGAACTATTGAATTTTGTACAACTGGATAAATATCTTTGAATTCTGCATTATCTTGATACATATCAACCATTTCTTCAAATCCTACAACACCAACTCTTAATTCTTGTACAATGAAATTTACCCTGCTCAAAGCATCAACAACTTTGTTCAACTTACCACTTGTGTGTTTTATCACAAAAGTAAAACTCTGTAAAAACTCTACCCACTTGGCATGTTTCTGGTTCAATTTTGGCTGGTTGTTTATGAACTGTAATGCATGATTGCCAGAATACAATACAAACTCCTTTGGTAGCAAATAATGTCTCCATTTTTTTAAAGCTTGCACAATAGCATAAAATTATTTATCATAAGAAGAATACTTCTTCTTAGCTTCATTTAGTTTCTCACTAAATTAGGATATTGGTCTTTGTTCCTGACTCAAAACTGCTCCAATTGCAACTCCACTAGCATCAGTTTCAACTTGGCAAACTTTCCCAAAATGAAGTAAAGCTAAAACTAGTTTCTTTGTAATTTTCTTCTTCGGCAACTTAAAATTTCAGTCTGCTTCTTCTGTCCACTTGAATATCTGATTAGTCTCTTTGATTGTTTCAATAATTGGTGCACAAATCTGACTAAAACTTCTGATAATTTTTCTATAAAAACTTGCAAGACCATGAAAGCTTCTTACCTAAAATATGTTTCTTGGAGTAGGCTAGTTCCAAATTGCTTGGACTTTCTCTGGATCCATTTTCAAACCTTCTTTAGAAACTACAAATCCCAAATAGATTAATTCTTCTTTCATGAAACTACATTTCTTTAGATTTATCAGCAGTTTCTCTTTCTACAAAGTTCTTAAAACCAACTTAAGATGCTCCAGATGTTCTTCTATGCTTCTACTAAAAACTATAATATCATAAAGATAGAAAATGAAAAACTTTCCTGCATATTCCTTCAAGACTTCATTCATTAATCTCATGAATGTGCTAGGTGAATTAGTGAATCCAAAAGGCATCACTAACTATTCGTACAACCCACTATTTGTTTTAAATATAGTCTTCCATTCATCTCCCTCTCTAATCCTTATTTGATGATATACACTCTTCAGATCTATTTTAGAAAAGTACTTTGACCCACTTAAACAATCCACCAAATCATCCATGCATGGTAAAGGAAATCTATACCTGATAGTAATCTTGTTTATGGCTCTGGAATGTGTACACATACAGCATTAACCACCTTTCTTTGGACTGAGTACTGTTGGTACAAAACATGGACTAAGACTCTCTCTGATTAATCCCGTATCCATCAGTGCCCGTACTTGTCTTTCAACTTCTGCATTTTCTTGAGGAGTTAAACTGTATGATGCTTTATTTGGAAAATTGGCTCCATGTATTAGATCAATATGATGACTAATACTCCTGATGGGTGGTAATGCATTTGGCAACTCATTCACAATAACATCAACAAAATCACTCAACAGAGTTTTGATTTCTTCAGATAAATCATATAATTTTGTGGAAGTTAAAATTACCTTAGGTCTCCTTATGATAGCAAAATGCATCTGTTCATCCTTCTTGACTTCTTGCATAAATTCTTTCCCACTCATCAGCATAACACTGTTTCTAGACACTTCTTTGCCTACTTCATCCTTCAATGGCAGTAGTGTGTGTTTATTTCCATCCTTCTCTAGAGTGTAAGTATTTCTTCTCCCATCATGAATAGATTTCCAATCAATTTGCCAAGGTCTTCCCATCAACACATGGCATACATCCATTAGCATTACATCACACAATATCACATCCTTATAAGTACCAATCTATATCTCTACCTTGCATTATTTTGTCACAATAAGCTGATGTCCTTTTTGAAGCCATGATACTTTGTAAGGAGTGGGGTGTACTATTTTCACTAGTCCTAACTTGTCGACCATTTCTATAGAAACAAGTTTATCAGTGCTTCCACTATCAATTATCAGTTTACAACATTTTACTTTGGACTTGCATGTAGTTTTGAATAAACTCTTTCTCTGAGCTGGTTCTCTTGTCTCTTTCTTTGCCTTACGCAATACCCTTTTCAACAACAAGGATTCTCCTACTTCAGGTGATTCTTCCTTGTTTGCAATTTGAGGTTTCTCTTCCCTTGCCTCAACCACATTAACATTCCTCTGATTTGTTACTTTATTATGAGGACAATCCCATGATCCATGTCCCCATTCTCCACATGTGTAACACCAAATTTCTCTTCATCAACCTCTTCCTTTGGGTGCAAATCTTCCTCTACTAAATTCTCCTCTCTGTGGTGGTATACTACTTGAACCTCCTGCTTCACCTTAAGGGTGCTGAAATCTTGATCTGGTAGTTCCTCTACCTCTTGTTGAACTTTTTCCTCTATTCCTCTGATTTTGCTTCCTCAACATCTTCTCTTCTGCCTTCAAAGCTTCTTGATAGTCATATTCAAAAGTCTTCAGACTTAGCAATCTGATTTCATCTTGTATGTCATATCTCAACCCATTTATGTATCTAGCTACCTTTTCTACATCATCCTCTGCATGCCCTGCTCTAATGCTCAGCTTATAAAACTCTTATGTGTATTCTTTGACAGTCATTCGTTTTTGCCTCAAATTTTGTAACTGTCGGAAAAGATTTAACTGATAATATTTTCACATAAATTTGGCTTTCAATCTACTTACCATTTTATCTCATTGTTTGATCTTGGACTTCCCTTTTCTTGCTATAGATGTTTGTAATCCATCCCACCAGATAGTTGCATGACCCTTCAATCTAGTAACTACAAATTTCACCTTCTTTCTGTCATCAACCTCCTCATAGTCAAAATACTTGTCTAATGCACTGATCCAGTCCATCAACTCTTCTACATTGAGATTCCTGTCATACAAAAGTATTTCCACCTTTGGTCTTCGACTTTCTTTGGTCAATATCTTGATAACTTTGGCAGCTTCACTTTCATCCTCTTCTTCTTCCTCAAAAGATTCTTCTGCAACACTGGCATCTCCTACATCAGGTGCTCTCCTCTAAGCAGTCTCCATTGTCTCCATCCTTGTACATAGATTCTGGATCTCATCCAGCAGAACTGCATTCGCTATAGGTCTTCCCTGACTTATGCCTCCTTCTCTCCTCGGTGGCATGTTTACTATAGCAAAACTTAATCTCTGTGCTCTGATACCAAAAATGACGTAGGAGGTTGACGAAAATGGGGTGGTAGTCTCGAATTAGACTACTGGTTAACTTTATAACCAATCAGCTGCGCACAAACAAATTTTGTATGTGGATTTCCCCCCTAAGGGTCCCGCTTATCTGACCAATTGTTGTCAGTCCTTCGTTGACTTCTCCTTATATCAAGCTCTTCAATCTGCGTCGTTGATCTCACATCTCCAGATCCAATGAATATCATGTCGTCTGCTCACCAACTAACCTGAATGATCTCCACCGTTGATGTGTCCCTCCAATCGAATGGCTATTGCGCAATCTCACGTGAATTCTTACATAACCGATATCAGGTTGAGAGTGTGCAAGAAAAGTAGTTTTCTCGTGCTACGTGTCACCCGCTAAGGTTAATCGTGTGAAATTGAGAAATGGCATTTACCTCTTCTTAAGCACGCGAGATATCGTTTACCACTTGGGAATACTGCCCACGTGCTAAATACACAACTTTAAGAAACATGGTCTAATAGAGGTTTAGCTTAATCTCAGAATGAAGCCTTAACGCTAATTGACAACAATTAACAATGAAAACATAAATGGAAATGAATACCCGATTAGGGTCCAGAACGTCGATACACAGCTACAAATGAATTTCTACACTAAAACAGTGCGTCCACACCACACTTCAATCAGTTATTCAAAAAAATTGAAATTATAGAGTCTTGGCCCTCTCGACTCGATTACAACAGTTTATCTGACCTCTATTTCAATAGCAAACCCTATCTCTCACTCAAACTCTCACTTACTCACTCTATTCTCGATCATCTAATCTCTCTATCAATATATTCTTTCCTCTTTTATGAATCAAATCCTATCCTAACTACATTGACAACTTAATCTCTATTTTATCAACCCAACCATTAAATCCCTATTCTCAAGCTCTGATACACACATATACTAACAACTTATCTCCTATTATAAAAATAATACAATATTCTAATTATTACAATAATTGGAGTAAAGATAATTTTCGAGAGATCCAACCCTCTCTACTAAGAATTGATTTTGACCACTTAGGTCAATGAAATTCATCACCTGTTAGCCACAACATGTGAAAATACAATCACGTTGCTGGCTAAGTCTAGATGCTCCTACATCAATTAACTACTTCAGTTTGTCGATTTGTTAGGGTATGGTAGGATGAACTCCATGTCAAGTTTGTCCCCATTTTCTTTCATAAAGTCCTCCAGAAATGGACAACAAACTTGGTGTCTCAATATGAGACAATGCTCCTTAGTATTCCATGTAGTATCACCACTTCCTGAAAAAGAATAAAAATAAAAATAAATAAATAAATTAATTCTAATGTGGGAAGCATCATTTTTTATTGAAGAGGGTGTGAAGTGTGCATGATTTTAGAAAGTTTGTCCATTACTAAAAAAATTGAGTCATTTTTCCTTTGAGTTCTTGGAAAACCTAGAAAAAAGTCCATACTAATGGTTTCCTAAGATCTATTGGGTATGGGAAATGGCTGATATAGCTTTGCAATTTGCTACCTCGCTTTAGCATGCTGACAAATTATGCATCCATCCACAAACTTTTTAACATCAATTCTCATACTTGGAAAAAAATAAAAATAATTTAATTGGACATATGTCTTGTCATGTATAAAGTGAATAGTAAGTCCTCCACTGTGCTTCTCTTTCAACAAATTGTCCCTCATTAATTCTCATGGGATGCATAGTTTGTTTCCCTTAAAAATAGTCCTTCTTAAATCATGTACACAAGCCAAAAAATTCTATCTTTGGCGACATAATTCTCACAAGCTTCATAAACTTCCTTGAAATATGGATCTTCCTTGTATAATCCTTGGAGGTGTTCATAACCCAAATTGTTGACTTGTAGCTCCTGCAAATACATCTCCTCCTCAAACCATCAACAACTTTGTTAGAACTTCCACTAATATGTTTCAAAACAAAAGAAAAAATTTGCATGTATTCAACCCATTTGGCATGTCTCTAGTTCAACTTGTCTTGTTTGGTTATGAACTGCAACACATGATTATTTGTATACAATATAAACTCCTTGGGCATAAGGTAATTCCTCCACTTCTTGAGGGGCTGAATTATTGTATACAATTCCTTGTCATAAGTGGAATACTTCTACTTAGTCTTATTTATTTTTTCACTAAAATACGTAACTAGCCTATCATCATGGCTAAGAACAATTCTAATAGGCATTCCATTCGCATCACATTGTACCTAAAAAGGCTTTTGGAAATTAGGAAAAACTGAAACAGGTTGTCATGTGATTTTCTTCAACAATTGTAATGCTTCTTTTGTTATTATTGTCCATTTAAAGATTGTTTTTCCTTTTTAATAGTTTCATCTAGTAGTGCACAAATGTGACTAAAATTATGAATAAATTTCTGGTAAAAACTAGCCAACCCATGGAAGCGTCTCACTTCATAGATACTCGTTAGAGAAGGCCAATATTTAATGAATTACACCTTATCAGGGCATGTTTTCATCCCTTCAAAAGAAATCACAAATCCTAAATAAACCAACTATGTTTTAAGAAAATATCACTTCCTCAGACTTATTAGAAGTTTCTCTTGCTACAATTTCTTGAATCACAGTTCTAAAGATCTTAGATGTTCCTCCTTGGTCCTATCGTACACAAGGATATCACCCAAATAAACAATCATGAAATTATCAATGAATTAATTGAGTACCTCTTTCATGATCCTCATAAAAGTATTAGGTGTTTCGGTCAAGCCAAATGGCATAACCAACCATTTGTACAAGCCATCATTGGTTTTGAACGTTGTCTTCCACTCCTCCCCTTCTTTCATTAAAATATGATGATACCCACTCTTTAAATCTATTTTGGAAAACTATATAGCACCACTGGGGCAATCCATATGTCATCCATGCAGGGTAAAGGAAATCTATACCTCATGGTTTTCTTGTTAATAGCTCTGGAATTAGTGAACATCCTCCAACCCCTGTCTTTTTTTGGACACAGGATAGTTGGAACAGCACAAGGAATCATGCTTTTTCTAATCAATCCTGTGTCTAATGACTCCTGGAAGTGATTTATAATTTATACATTCTATTTAGGTGTAATATGGTAAGCTTCCTTGTTGGGAAAACTGATTCCTGCAATTAAATCATTATGATGACTAATGCTCCTTACAGGTGGTAAGGCATTTGACAACTCATTGAAAATAACACTTGCAAAGTCATCTAACAATGATTGGATTTCAATAGGTAACTCCTTCCAATTTATATGCATAAGGACAGTCTTAATCTTACTAATTAAATCAAATGACACCTATTCTTCTCGCTTTACTTCTTGCAACAAATCCTTCTCGGTCACCATTAATACACTGGGATATGCTTCATCTTTGGTTTCTTTCTCTTCTAAGGGTAAAAGCATGTGCCTGTAGTTATCTTTTTTGAAGGAGTAGGTATTTGTCCTCCCATCATGGGTATCTCCTTTATCATACTACCATGTGACCTTCCTACTAAGACATGAAAGACATCCATCGGCATGATGCCACAGAACACCTCATCCTTGTAGTTTTCAATCTAGAACTCTTCCTTGCTTTGTTTGTTGAACAGAATCTGATGTCCCTTTTGCAACCATGCCACCCAATAAGGCTTGAGATATGTGATCCTTTTTAACCCCAATTTCTCCACTATTTATGAAAAAATCAAATTATATGTGCTTCCACTATCAATAATCACTTTGCTACATTTTCCCTTGGACTTGCAAACTGTTTTAAACAAGTTGCTTCATTGTGTTGACTCTTTCTTATCCTTTTCTCCTTTAATTAAAATTATATTCAACATTAGGGTTTCACCCAACTCAGGGTTTTCCTAAATTACTTATTTCCTCTTCCTTGGCTTTTGCAACATATGCTCCTCTTTGACTTGCTGATTTATTTTCAGGAAAATTCCATGACATATGGCTTGTCTTTCCACATATGTAACACTTGATTTCTCTATATTTGCCTCTGCCTCTTTGGAAAAATCTTATGCCTCTTGATTCTAATCCCCTTGGATATTGACTACTTGAACTCCCTACTTCCTCTCTTGGGGTTTTCACACTTCCCTTGTTTTCAGATCCTTTCCCTCTAGTTAGACGCCTTCTTTTGGTGCATTGGCTTTACTTCCTAGATAAATTTTCTTCTACCCTTAGTGTTTCCTGATAGGAATCCTTCACAATATTGAAGGGTAAGAGGCTAATTTCATCATTAATTTCAAACCTCAGGCCATTTATATACTTGGTCACCTTCTCCACATCATCCTCAATGTGACCTACCTCTATATTCACCCTATAGAATTCCTCTATGTATTCTTTAACTGTCATGGACTTCTGTTGATCTAGGATATTTTATTCAGTGGTGTTAGAAAAATTGCATAAAATATCATGTAAAACAATAAATATGACACTTTAGGAAGAATAAACACATAAAGAGGTCATAAATAATATCCACCAATGTTTGATAACAAAGTTCACTTGATATGGGCTACATCTTTGGGCCCAGCTTCAAAGTGGAGAGGTCTCTCCATTCATCTCAATGGAAAGAAAGGAAAGCACATGAAAAATACATCATTATAACTCACTTCTAGGAGTGAACTGAAATTGGGCTGATCAAATACCAAATGTGACTACACCAGTGAAATCCTTGCAAAATTATAAGTAATATGAGTATAAACTCGACCAGATTCTGACAACGTCAACACTAGAGCCCCTAAAGAATATCGAAGATTCCACAACATAATACTATGGTAATATACTTGATAATATTTGAAGGAATATTCCCTAGGAATATACTTGAAAACCGCACCCACAAGATGTTCCATAGGCTAGATTTTGCCCTTGCATCCTCGTTCTTCCCTGTTGTTCTTTGACGGGTCCTCCCTCTACCCATTCGTTATTGGTTGAATTAAATAAATAGTTTAAATACCATTTGGATGCAAGACATATCAAAGCCCTGCCTATTGGACAGTTGGTTGACATGGTGCAATATTACTGTTTGTTCTGATGGGGTCAGAGGTTCAAACCCCCACGTACCTATTTTATGTTATATTTGAATTATTTAAAACTATGTGCCTATTAATATATTATTTTTAAAACATTGTTAAATCGCTCGTTAATTATCCTTCATTTGAACACTAATTTTTCCATTTTAGTTTAGGTCCATTTGGTTTCTCGTTGGATACCACGTGGTTCCATTTGATTGGCACATGTGGCCCAATTCTATTGGTACAACTATCATGTTGCTAAACTTAGCATGATGTCACCATATTTGGCAGTTGTACGAAATTTAACCCTAGCTAACATTGTCACCCAAACTTAACCATAATGTTGTCAAATTTAGTTGCTAGTTTAGGCAGTCTGCTAACTTGGAGATGGCCCAAACTTATATGGTACTAACTAAAAATTTATCCTTTTGCCAAATTTGACTATAACTTTGACTAGGCATAACTTTCGCATAAAAACTCATATTGAGGCATTATTTGCATCATTATATTTCTTCCAATGAGATCTTCAACTTGATGCTCGTTTTACTAAATTTTGAGGACTTCAATTTTTAGGTCTTTTTGGATCCTTCTGGATTATCTACCACAAATTTTATAACTACCTAAACAAAATCAATTGGAAATTTTTGGGCATGAACTTTCTCTTGAATTTTTCCACCATTCTATCCCAAATTTTAATCTTCACCTTTCCCTTTTTTCTCTGATCTTCCTATAACTCATGCCACCAGAGTTCCTCATGTCCCCATAATCTAGTCACAATGTACTTGAACATCTTCTCCTTCTCAACATCCTCATAGTAACAATACTTGTCTAGAGTGTTGATCCAATCTAAAAACTCCTCCACATTCAGTTTGCCATCATAAGTGACCCTTCCATCATTGTTTTGGACCCAACCTTGGTAGCCAACGTAATACATTGCTCATCTTACTGCTTTCTTCCTAGAGTTATTTCCACCTCATCCTTAGAACTCATGTCCTCACTCTCACCGATTTCTCCTACATCAGGTTCTCGTCCCTAGGTAGCTTCCATGAACTCTATTATTTCTTGGATATTCCCCAATTCCAATTTGAAGTCCTCTTCCATTCCATGCCCTTCTCGGCTTCCTCTTCTAGGTGGCATACTAACATCAAAACTCTTAACATATTCTCAAATTTTGCTTGTAGTTACAGGATTTTTGCAGAGCTCAAAAGCATGCTCTGTTACCACAATTAATGCAATTTAGTGTGGTTAGTCCCTCTTCCTCAAGAAAAACCCACAACCAAAAATTAATTACCTCCAGATTTTCTCATTCCACGATTCCTGTGAGGAAAATCCATTTACGAACCCTCTTTCCTTTCCTTCCTCCTTTTTTAAGAAATAATAAAGGTTGGATACCAATTTGATATTGAGAAAGAAATGAAACTTCTAAATTATTTCCAGAAGACAAAATATCCTATATTGTTCAAGGTCTTGGAAGCAAGACTTGCAAAATATGAGAAAAATAGAAAAGTAAATGTGGAATGCACACAATGCAATAAATAGTTTTATTCAGTTCCAACTAATGCTAATATACTCAATTCTTCAAATGAACACGTGAAATCAAAGAAACTGTTGTAGTCGCTACAACAACCAAAATTTTTGGGCATATCCGAAATTTCAGGTCCCCCTCTACTCGCCTAGCCCATTAGGATTTCGATCGGGTGTTCAAATGATCCCTCTCCTCATAACCCTTCCTATCAAATCCTGATGTCTAGCCCCATTTTGGCGCCCACCTATCATATGTTACCTCAACCAACCTCATGATCACATTAGGTTTTGGAAGGTTTATTGCATCTAGGGTGTATTGGGGGTTTCCCGTGACTTCGAGGCTTTTGTTTCCATAATTTACATCACAATCAGTGGATGAATTGTGTATGGGCAGACGATTCTTTAATATGGCTTTCCTTAGGATTAACCAGATTAAGGTTTAGGGGAAACCCTAGATTGTCAAAATAAGGGTTCCCTTCCACTTTAACCTGCTTCATATACCCCTACGGGTGCATTGTAATCGAAATTGTATGACATTATGGTGAATCATTGCAGGTCATATTCTCCTAGGTTCATGGTTGGTTCCCCATCTCAGCAACCGCGTTAGGGGTTGTAATTTTCATGATGTTCCCTTAGCATCTTCGTAACCCTAGGTGCATGTGATTAAGGATCTAAGTGTGCTTTGAATTAGTCCTCACTCTCTAAGGTTCTTATCATCTTCACTTTTCTCATCTTATCTCGAAGCATGATCACATCAATAGCATTATGGTTTATGGGGATACATTTTGTCGATGGTATTGCCTTCCCATCATCCTCATCCCCCCAAAATGTATTAGGGTTTGCGCATTATATCCCCATCTTGCACACCTGAAACCCTGGATGGTCAAATAAATCCCCAACCTTGTTTAATATGGAATTGATAGTAGACCATAGCATCATCTTGGATGCACTAGGGTTGAAGGGATTTTAATGATTCCCTAATTATAACCTCGATCTCTTCCCTCTCCAAGATGTAATCATAGCTTCGGTCCTAGACATGAAAACTACAGATTCATTATTGAATTTGAGCCAATTCACATGCTAAGGGGTTTGATACATTTGATAAAGTGTCCTTTACATAGCCAAGGTTAAAACCTTGGATGTTATACATGCACTCAATTTATCATGCTTGTAGGAAGGTTGTTTACATTAGAGGTATTTATGTCCCCATAACAAGTATTTTAAGATTTGGCCCCATGTTCATTATGCTCATAGGTATTAACATCTAAGTGTGCAAATAATTTTCTTGTGACATATAATATTACCAACATCTAATATTACCTTTGTACATATAGGCTCGACAATAGTGGAGGCGAAGGTTTTGTGTAATCTCACTAAAGATCGCGATGAAACCTCTCACATATGAAGAGTGAAGTATTTAGGTCATCGCTAATGACCAACACCCATGAGATCTCTACACTACAAAATTACCTTTTTGAGCACGCTGAAGGTGAATGGTTGACCACATATTAGATAAGTTATGAAGGGGTCATCAGTGAGCATAGAATAGAAGGGGCGCATTGATATTTATGAGGCAACAATGAGGGCACAATCTGAGAGATTTAAAGGGTCATGCTAACAATGCTAAAGCTTGGTTCATCACTTCACACTAAGCACTCGGTTTGAATTGGGACGCATCACTTGATACACTCCAATCGATGCAGATCATATATTGATCTCTCTAGCTTTGTGAACTCGCTCTATTGCATGACATCGACCCATGAAAATATGATGGTGAAAGAGGTCTAAAGCTTCGAAGTTTCGATGATCATAATATTGTAGGGATAGTGGTTGGTTCCCTATTGAAACAACATGTATCTAATATCGGAATTAGCATGTCCCCAAGCCATTCCTTGTCCATACACTTCTGTGGGCATCACTGGGGAAATTCATTTCAACCATCAATAAAATAAACAACAACCTCAATAGGGTATGAAAGAAGGCGTTGAGTTGGACTCTTGACCTACATTGAAAACGATATGGTATGCACAGCATTGAGGTGTTCATGCCTAGAACGCGGACATAGTAAAGGTCCGCAATATCATAGGAGTGACACAACACTAGGCATTGGTTTCTAGAAATCAGAAACCCTGCGCCATTGATGGTAGCCCTTTGAGAAGGTTGCATGGGAACATGCACACCTCAATAGTCGCTAACATGATTGGAGTAATATTAAGCAGGCCACTTTGAAATCTAACCAAATTATGCAATTTAGAAGTTTCCTATCGCTGCATTCCAAAGATATAAACGACAACCCATTGCAGGATTAGTTAAGGACCACAACCATAGCATTAAGGCAAATCGTTCTTCTAAACAGGCATGTTGTATGACTGGAAGGGAAGCGTGTTAGTTTCTTGGTTCCAACCACACAATGGATGTGATGGCACTGCGCATATTTGGTTGTCTACAGAACATGCATGCTGTAGATTCTAGAGCCATAACATCAATTTCATATGGCAGTTTTAACTGCAAGCTACGCGAAAATGGGTGAAAGATGAGGTGCCAGCAAAGGGATGTGTCATTGAACCATCACATTAACTGAACAGGCCGCAAAGTCACAGGAGATGATGCTCGGGGATGAAAGTTCTAAATGTGACCTGCGACCATGCTACCTCTCCGAGTCGCAAGATCGCAGTTTTGGAGCCTCAAACAAGCACCAACAAGATGTGACCATGATATAAGCAACCATGTGACCCCAGTGAGTCGAACATCCATTAAAGTCATTGAGTCACATTCCAGCCTGAGGCTAGAAGGTGCGACTTGCCCTCAATGCGACTCTACGACCTCTCCCAAGTCGCTTGATCGCAAAATCGTGCTTGAGGAAATTCATACTAGATGTGACTTTCTCTCAATGTGATTATGTGACCTATCCCAAGTCGCTTGGTTGCAAAATTGGGCCCGAAGGAGCTGAAAGCTAACGTGATCCATCACCTTCAATGACTGTGTGACCACACAGGATCCACTGGCCAGTGTCTCTTCAAGGAGGCAAAATATAACTAGGAATCAACACACTGAGTGATCCTCTAAGCCTTAATGCAACACATGTAATTGATTTATGGAATTATATGACATGAAGGGAGTATAAGGACGTGCTGATTCAAGTCGCATGAAATCTCTGCTTTAGAAGCATTTTGTCAAGACTTCGTTTTCCCCAGGAGCATGAATTAATTCGTTGAATGAAAAAGGCATCATCGCTTCCCATGAACAATCACCAAGACTACCATATATTGTTGATGCCAATCATTTCTCTGAAGGGTCCTTATTTCCACTACAATGCCAAGCCCATCTTATTATTTAGAGAAGGGAGTGAGGAATACAAATTCAAGGAGGAATTTGAGATGGTTCATGACTTCAATAAAAAGAAACGAATCTACTCACCTCCAGAAGCGTGGGATGAGAAACATAATGATGGGTGTTGATGATGGGTGCAGGCTCAAGAAGAAAGCTGGCCAACCCCAGGTTTCTTAGATACGTTGTGCATCCACGAATACTTTTAAGGCAGTGCAATGTTTGAATGTTTGCAATGGGTTGTATTATTCAGTGGAAATGGCCAAGGAATCTCACTTCACATCGTTGCAAATATAAAAAAAAATGCAATGCAAAAATGTCCAATATGTGGGTGAGGATGAAAAGGAGCATGAAAGATAGTATTGCAATAATAATCTGACCACTCAGGGAGAGAAACAATTAGTGCCACCTTGATACCACGACATGGATCATAGCAACTCACAAATTTGTGACCATGAAATCACAAGAAATTTCAAGGCTAATAATTCTTGTTCATTATTAATTGTAATATTTATTTATTATATTTCATCAGAATACTTTTGTATTGAGGTTTAATTAATGATTGTGTACATGTGTAGGACCGAAGTTGTGAAGGCATATCCCTGCCATTTATGCAGACACTTAAGTTGAATTGGTTGCTAAAATGACCCAAGGGATTGATGTTGCAGGAATGCATGATCCTGGCCAACAATAGATATTGAAGTCAAGCTAGCTCCAAGGAAAAAGGAAGGTAGAAATATGTTGTTCTATGTGTAATATTTAGGATGTATCATGAAGCTTGCATAGCAAGCCAGGTGATCCCTTGCAAGCTCCAATAACTTCTCAATAAACTCCAAGGAACATCACCATAGGATTGATGAATGTAAGTGAAGAAGGGTGGCAAGAAAACAAGACAGTTCGAGGACCAAGCACCCTCATCATTGTGACATACGGGAAACAAGAATTATAGGGTTTTTGATGACCCTCCCTCCCCTCTCACTCCTTCATCGTAATGTAAATATTTCTACCCATTATATCAAAAATTATGTTAGGGCTGATGTGGGTGTGTAACAATCATTTTGGCTTGATAAAGAAGTTTGTAAATCTCAAGAGTCATGAGGGTAGTTGAAAGGGTATTAGGGAAGGCCAAGGGTCATGGTAGGTGAACAATCACCTCATATATATAAATGTTCCCTGAACCCTCATAAAAATGGACTTTAGTGCTTGAGTTGAGGCCAATATAGATATTTGATTTATGATTGAGAACTAGAGCCACTCAGCTCTTTGCAGTAAGTAGAGTGGATTTGCAGTGGGGCTAGGGTTTTGGCATTAGGCAACGGTATGAACAACCCATGTTCCACTATTGGGTTTTGACCAATTGCATTATATGTATTTGAAGTTGCAACGATATTAATAATATGTTCTTTATGTTTGGCACTGATTCCCATGCTTACTCATGGTGGTGGTATTAACTGTCTAGTACTTCACCATATTTGTATGTATGCTTTCATATACGCAATATGTTATGGACTGATACATAGTGGTTGCATGTATGTTTCACTTTTGAATCTATGTTTACTTATTCCTTGCCATGTCGATGACCTATTTTGAACTACTTTGAAATTGACTTCTGGGATGTTCCTATTTATTATGTCTGATGGGGTTTTAGCTCACTAATACCTCTCATGGTATATCTATTCTTATTGTTTCTGAGACATGTTTGTACCTCTTTCGACAATTTTTCAATCTTTGGCTGATTTTGCTTCACTACCTAATCATTTCACTCTTGTCCCACTCTGACACCTTCTCATTTGATAGCCAAGAGAATAAACATTCATGGTGGCAGTGGGGCCCACATACCAGATGGGGCTCCTATCCCAAACGCTGTGAGGTCTAATTGGGACTTCACACCGGGGAGACCCCTTAGTTGTTGGTGGCACATTTCTACCTATCAATAGAAACCTAATACTTCATAGATGAAGCTTTGAATAATACAAGTGGAACAAGGACTAGTGTAGTTGGGAGACCCAAGAAGTCTACTATTGAGAACTTGTCCCAACATTGTTTGAATATGTTCTTATTTCCATCATTCCCATCACTATCACATATGGGTTCTATAGGTGTAGGTGCTTCTAGTTCGTGTGTCATATGCAAGTTTCGATTTAATTTTTATTTTTATTTTAATGGGTGTATTATTTTATTTTTCATCCTATTTGAAGGTAATTATATTTAATGTATTTTCCATATTATCCTAAGTCATTTATCTCCCTTAATATTACAATGTTGGGGGTATTTGGATCCATATATTAATATAAATGGGGAGATATTGGATACAAAGGTATTAATTAATGATCAACAAGGTCGGAGAATATGGGCCATAGAAAAGCATACCAAGAGAACACTATGTTATTATGGTGTTGAAATGTTGTATTGAAGGCGCATATAGGCATGTCTATTATCAGGCAGATTTTGAAACATGAATCCTCTTTGATTCCTTGACATGCAATTTTTGAAAGTTTATTCATTAATACGATGACTTTTCGATAATTTTATATCATGGATCAAGGTGAAAAATAGAAGACATGGGAGAGATATAGGACAATGGAGGAGATTGGACCATTTGACTCAAAATGAAGTCAAAATTGTTGCACGAGTTGCAAATGCTAACCATAAATCAACAATGCGAGCTATTTAGTGGGAAAGGAAAAGGGTTGCTACATTTTCTATTAAAATGAGGTTCGAAAAGGAAAAAAAAAATCAAATCTATAGCATGAAATATGTTTGTAGGTCTTGAAAGGATACATATGAGGCTCATAAGTAAGGAAAATTGCAACGTCAGGATGTGGTTTGGGAAATTTCCGAGGATATTTTTAACAACCTAATGCATCCAAAAGTAAGGAGAATCTAGAGTGCATCCATTAAATCCATATATGATATGATTAATTTATTGGAAGGTCCTAGATTGCATAACTTTATTAGTTTGAATCTGGATGAACCCTCAATATCAATGAGTTTAATGAAAATTAGAAAATCATTGGCATGCATTCCCGGGGAACATGGATATGTTTTTGAAGTAGTTGGAAACGTTTGTGCTTGCTATAAATACAAACGTGGTATAGGGGTGCCAATCCTAGTATTTCTTGTTGAAGATAAAACTATTGCAAAAAATATGTCATGTGGGTAGTAAAAAGCGATACAATCATGGGGATTGTTTTGTAAGAAATAATAATACAAGTTTTAGTTACATTTTTTAGTGACAGTTAGTGACAACATTGCAAGATATGGTATTATTACAAACACTTAAGTATTATGTGGTTTTCCATTATGCATGTGTTATTATTTCAAACTCACATAAAATATTTCTCGTTTAGTTGTGGATGCTCATCCAACATGTAATAGGTTTGATGAGATTTTGTTTCATTAGAAGTGGGAGAAAATAAAAGAACTATGAAAGAAACATGTTGAAATTTTTTTCGGACCTATTATTGGTCATTCATCAGATAGAGATAGTAGGAGAAGACAACTTATGTTGAGGGATTATTCTTCAACGATAGGATTTAGATGTCAAATTACTTGGGAGGGATGGAGGCTAACTACATTGTATAATAGTTTCAACATAACAAGACTTCATGATGATGATTCCATCCAAAATGGAAAAAAATTAGTCAATCCTTTATTTAGTGGTAGATGAGATTTTATTATTGGAGAAGATCCTATTAATTTCAACCATGTTAGAATGATTTTTAACAGTTTTAAATTGGGTGATCACGAAATTAAAATTAAATATATGAAGAGGATTGATAAGAAAAATTAGGTTTGAACACAACACATTGCTTTTGCTTTGAGGCATGCTTAGAGGTATTTGAAAAATATGAGAAATGAAACACATGGTAGGATAAAGAGGACATTATTTAAAAAGACATGAGAGGAATTTCGGCCTAAAAGTTTCCATGAAATTTTTATCTAATTGCCATGTATTAATATGTAAACTAATCAAAATCATTTAAATTTAAAAATAGGTACATGTAAATATTTTGGAGGGAAAGAAGAAAACTACCATTTTTAATTATATTTTTGGCTTATCTCCTTATCGGTTTACTCAAATTTCATGTGTAGACACTTTTTGGATGCAGAATTAAATTCCACATCCAAAGAGTTCCGATTGTGCATAATTCTAAGAAGACCCACATTGATAAAAACTGGAGATACATTAAAAAAAATGAATATTTAATATATCTTCAATTTTTATATGTGGGTTTTCTAAAAAGTATTCACAATCGGTACTCATTGGATGTGGAATTTAATTCTGCATCCAACGCGTGTCTACACTTGAAATTTGAGTAAACCTAGAAGGATATAAACCAAAAATACAATAAAAATGTAGTTTTCTTCTTTTACTTCCAAAATTCATAACTCTTATTTTATTATTTCAACTACGATTTTATTATTTTTCCTTAGGAGGGAACTTTTAGGATGAAATTTCCTCTAATTCTTATTTAACAAATGTCTCCAACTATATTGATAATTTTATGTCATGTAGCTTGTCTATTTGGGAAAGAGTACGAAATGGTTCAAGTGTTCATCAATATTTTATGTTATGGTTATGTTGGGTGTGAGAGACATATCACACTAATATCATCATAAATTCCATCAATAGACAGGTATATCAAGATATGGAAATTTCTTTCCACTTTGCAGTTTTGTTGATGTGATTGTTTAGGGATAAATACTCTAACATGTCATGTGTATTGCACCTAAATAAGTCAGATGTATGTGAGAAATTCTTTATCAAAGTTGGTGGAATGGTTGGAATAAATAGTTCCTATGATTTCATTGACTTGCTTCATGCCATAGGAGCTCTTAATAGATTTTTTGAACAATAATCAAATCCCTAAGGGCTTCATTTTAATAAATCCCATAAGAAACAAACAAACATCAAGAATACACTACACCAACAAATGAATTAGAACCTTAATGTTTTTCAAAATATGATTCGATATCTATTTATGAAAAAATTATGAAATCCCTAAAGATAGGATTAGAGGATGCATGTGATGTTTTATCAAATCCTAGCATGCAACCAAAAAGAGACACACAATGTTCTTATTGGTCTAAACCATGGAAAGAGGATCAAAATTTTCCAACATTTGAACTTGTGGATGAAGTAGTTTATGATTCTCCAATATCTCATTCCAATTACATATTCCAACCTTTGTTGTTAGTGGCACTTAATGGTAACGAATTGAAAACAATGGAAAGTAAGTGGAGGCATGAATTGGATGAAATTTTATATTCAATTGCTGAAAATGTGAAAATAACTACTAAACCAATGGTGGAACTTGATGTTAAGGACATGTATACGTCTTGTTTGGTCAGTTAGTTGAATGGAAATACAACATTATCCAAATTTAGGTTGACTAAAGTGAGAAATGAAGTTTATTTTAGACAATATGAGAGGGATCCAAAAAAGGATGTTTCAATTATTATTAGAATTGACTTGGATTGCATAGATTTGAACATTTGAAAATGAATCTATGCCTGTCTCTAAACATGCTACAAGAAAAGGTATTTCCTAGAGTACTAAAAATTGTGTTTCTTGTGGGGTTTGGTACATTGAAAGAGTTAATGAGAATAAGAGAGAAGGATGGTAATAATGGATTTGATTATCATTATTACATTGGTATTTTGGATAGGCTAGAAGGAGTTGAGCTTCAACAATGTTGGTACAATCCAATAAAGGGGAAACACATGTACAAGTATGATTCGACAGATCATCTTTTCATACAACTTGAAGTTGTAATAGCAATGGCCAACTTATCAGACACTATTAAGAATGACACATACAAACGGGAAGAAAATGATTATAAATTTTTTGAATATTTTGTCAAAAATATAAAAATAGAGTTTTCATATATTTTTCAAAATATTCTACTTCATTTTTTCTTTTTTTATTACTATCTTGTAAGTTTTTTATAAAGTATTGTTTGTTGTATCATTGTTGGTTTGTTTCTAGTAGTTGTATACTCACTTCATAATTATGAGCTCTGTAACATCCCATCCTCCTAGGTCCACCCAAGTAGCCAACTAGCTAGGCAAACATGTGATGAGAGAGGTTAATATAAGGGATTCAATCTCCTTGGTGACCTTAAGGAAATGGAATCGATAGAACTCATCAAACAAACACATCCACATCACCAATTACACTCCCAGGAGACATGTCAGCCACTCAGACATCCTATGCCTGGGTCCCAATAATGTTTTAAGCCTCTTAGCACAAAATATCTCTCATGCTATAGGCAACATAGTGACCAACAATTCAAGTCGCTCTCATAGGCCTCTGTGCCAGTGACTGTGGACGTTTCTCGGCATACTTGTGCCAATGACCATGAGATTTGAGCCACATTTCTAGCCTAGAATCACGACGTCTGCCTAGAACTTGCTACAACCTTCAGAATCCATTAAAGACATGATAACAATGTTGATAAATAAAAAATCAACCACAAGACTAGGCCTAAGCATCCCCAACTAGGACTGAGATTCTATCAAACACTTGGCATCAATGCAACCTATATGTCTAGGATACAAGACAAAGAATAAATGACTGAAAGAACTTATGAAACATAACCAGAATGATCACCTCCTTCTCCATTGAGCCATCATACCATAAATTAGGTCTTTCATCCATCCATTTAATAATTACAAGTAAATACATGAAATCACCATGACATGGACTAGTGACATAACCAAGCTTATAACCAACATTAAACCATATAAATTTTAGAGATATGACACCCATTAAATCCACACATAAACAAGTACAAGAGTAAGAGAACTTAGCTTTTATTAATAATACGAAAATCCGACCAAGTTCGGGACTTCCATGTACCGCCCTACCATAGACATGGTTGAACGAAATCTCTCTTTCAGCCAATGATCTGAAATGGAGTAGATTATTAATGTTGTGCTAATTCCACATTCAGAATAAAACCCAAGATGCTTATCATTTGCTTATCAAGTGCTTAAGGATTCAATATTTTTTCTTAATTAACTAATTCCCATGAGAGTTTCTTATTTAAATGCTAGAAACAATTTAACATAAAACATATGCTAAACAAAAAAAAAATAACATCAAAGAACATCAAAAATACAATACACATCAAGCACATGATAAAAGAGTTCACCCCTTTTGGGCTATGTCTCCTTGGTCTAGCTTCCAATTGCTTGGGCCTTTCTATTATGCTTAAATTACAACAAAAGTGTGTTTACCATACTTAGATGCCTCTGAAACCTATCTCAATGAGTGTAGAATCCTCAAAAATGGTCATCTAGCCTCTTTTGCATCCCATTTGGATAAGGTCTAAAGAAGTTATGAATTCTCCTAGTTCTCCCACTATTTATTCCACAAATTGCTCTAAAACCCACCAAAAACCCCATTTCCACTCCAAAATATGCTAACGAAGCTAGAAATTTGTCGCAAGGCAGGCTATATCTTATCATCCATATCACAACTCACAATTGGAAAGTGTTGCGAACTCTTATGGAATAACAAAACATTGTGATTGCGATATTGCGGACTTGCTATAGATAATTAACTTCAACATATAAAATCCTACGTCTAGAACCCATCACTCATCGCAATCGACGAAGTTCAGTGGCCGAATGTTTTGTTAACATAGGAACGCTGCAATTACAGTATTGTGGACTAGTCGAGGTATTAAATTGTGTCATATAAAATTCTCGCGTCTTTGGTATTATCGATCATCGCAATCGGAAATTGGTTGCGGGTTATTAACACAGCAAAGCATTGCGATGTGATATCGTGGACCCGCTGGGACATTAAACTGTAACACAATAAAGTATCGCATCTAGGCAGTCATCGCAATCAGAACTTTATCAGTGGTAACAAATAACATTGGGGTTTTGGGTACAATATGCGATTATTACAAATCGAAACCCATCCTTTTGGGGGCCGATTCTTGTCCTGCATCCTTTGTTTTTACCCGATATATGATATGCGGGACCCAGTGGCAACCTGCCACTTGGTGCTTCCCCATTCGATGGGACCCTTGCCATGTCATCCAATCCTACCACATAAAGAAGTCAAACTTGAACTTTGACTTGGTCTAAATTCTCATACGAACTCATATTTGAGTTCCGTTCACACCGTTGGATTCAGAATGACGAGCTCTTCAACATGAAGCTGAGTTTGACAATATTAATGGTTTGCAAGTTTCTGTGGTGTGGTTTTTTATGTTCATAATTCAGATATTCCACAGTCTTCATTTTCACATTATCTACGTTTTGAGTCCAGAACAAGACTCATCTTCAGGATTGATTTACAAAGAAGAGAAATGAGAATTATAAATATTCAAGTGAGGATAATTTTGAGCATAATTTTGAGCACCTGATCACTCCTCCCCACTGGAAGCCTTTTGGACCCCAAAAGCTTTATATTCAGTTATTGAACAGATGAGGGTACCATTCCCTCACCTTCCCCACTTCAATCCATCTGGCCTTTGATGGATGTGTACCTTTGAAACCCACCCAAATGTAATCAATACTTCCCCTTTTATCTCTCCTTGTCCTTCTGTCAATTATAGTGTCTTGCTGAAGCACATCAAGGAATTCTAGAGAAAAGTCTCCAATAGATGGAATTTGAACATTCTCTCCTTAATCATCAATCAAAATAGGTTCATACAATCTCAAATTTTCAACATTAACAATGAAATATATTTTCATATATGAAGGCAAATCAAGCTTGAAATCATTATTTCCAATCTTTTCGAGAATTTTAAATGGATCATAACGAATTGGTTTTAGCTTTTTACCTTCATCTTCAAGCCTTTCCTTGCTAATGTATAGCCAAAATTCATCACGTACTTGAAACTAATGATCCACATGATGCTTATCATGTCTTACCTTATACTTTCCTTGACTCATTTTTAGTTGTTCTTGAACAGTTTGGTGAATCAACTGAATTTTCTCAATGAATTTCATTTCTTTGTCTATGTCACTATGTCCATCTACAACTACATATTTCTCAAAGATGAAATCCAAAGGCAATTTAGGTAAATAACCAAGGCATTCCTCCAAAGGCGAAGTTAAAGTAGAATAGTGTTTTGCCCAGTTGTAAGCATGCTAAATATAATGCAACTGTTCATCCCACAACTTAGGATGTTTGTTGCAATATCCTCTTAGAAAATGAATAAATGTCCTATTAACCACTTCAGTTTGACCATCTATTTGCCAATGGAAGGTTGTACTTTTCTTCAATTTGCTGTCCATCAAGTTCCACAAACTTGACCAAAAACTCCCAACAAATCGAGAATCACGATCACTTACAATAGAAGTAGGCAATCCAAAATGAACCCATACATTTTGAAAGAAAAGTTGAGTTTTTTGTTCACCTGTAATTTGCTTTTTACAAGGCATTAATATGCACATCTTGCTGAACCTATCCACAACTACATACAAATAATCATGATTTTTCTTTGACAAATGAAGACCTCCTACAAAATCCATAGAAACACTTTCCCATGGTCATGAAGGCATTGGAAGTGATGTGTACAATCCCACCTTCCTATTACTAGGTTCACTGACTACAAACAATGAACAACCTCTGACAAAACGTGACACACTTTCAAGCATACGTGTCTAGTAAAAATACCTCTAAAGATTTGCCACATTTTTACTTACACCAAAATTTCCAGCAATAAGGGAAGTGTGCACTTCCCTTGTGACATTTACTCTCTCTCGCTGTGGAACAAAAAGTTTTCCCAAATGATACAACAAAATATCATGTACATGGTAGTCTAATTCCTCAACCTGGTGGCCTTGACTCATGTTTAAATATACCTCTTGTAAGTTAGCATCCTGCGCGTATTGTTCAACATAAGTTTCAGGCATAACAATATGATTCTTGAGTAAAATGGCTACATTACTAACTGGTCTAGAAAGCATATCAACAACTTTATTACAAATACCTTTCTTGTACCTAATTACCAAGTGGAATTGCTATAAAAATCCCATCCAACAAAAGTGCCTTAACTGCTACAATTTGGTTTGAGATTACAAATAATGGTTTCTTTTCCTATCAAGTAATTCTTCCATTTCTTCACACTTTTTACCGATGCATAAAGCTATTTATCATACGTAGGATAATTAATAACAACACCATTAAAAATCTCATAATGAAAAGAAATGGGCTTACCATGCTGTAAAAGAACTGCACCCTTGGCATAGTTAGCTGCATCTGTTTGTATTTCAAATAGTTGTTTCAAATCTGACAATGCTAAATGTTGGGCTGAACTGATATTTTTGTTTAAAGCATCAAATGTTTTTTGTTTTTTGTGTCCCCACTGGAAGACAAACTTCATGCTGGTCAAAGCATGTAGTGGTGCTGCTATGGAAGAGAAATTAGCAATGAACTTCCTCCACTACTGCGTTGCTCCGAGAAAACTCCATACTTTTGTGACTGATTTGGGTATTGGCTAATTCACAATGACCAAAACTTTAGAGGGGTCAATCTTTAGTTCACCTCCTCCAACTATATGGCCCAGATACACTAAGGAAGTTTTCCCGAATTCACATTTAGACATATTCAGAAATAACTATTCTTTTCTCATGATATCCAAAACTTTCTTCACATGCTTGACATGCTCTTCTCATGAATTTCTAAATATCAAAATATTGTCTAAATAGACAATTACAAATTCATCGAGAAATAATCTTAAAACATCATTCATAACACTCATGAATGTAGTTGGAGTGTTGCAAAGACCGAAGGGCATAACCAACCACTCAAAAAATCCCTGTTTCGTTTTAAAATTAGTCTTCCAAATATCCTCCTCAACTATTCTAACTTTATGATATCCACTTCTCCACTCTAATTTAGTGAAATATTTTTCATTCTTCAACTGATCTATCAAATCATCTGTTCTGGGCAGTGGGTATCGATTCTCTATGGTAATTTTATTCAGAGCTCGATAATCTATACACATGCACCAAGTTCCATCTTTCTTTGGTACCAATACAATTGGTGAACAACATGGTAAAATCAAGGGACAAATTACATATTTATCTAACAATTCCTGGACTTGTTTCTTAATTTCTAAAGTTTCTAGAATTGACATTCGATACATACAAATATTTGGGAGTGGACAGTCTTGTTGTAGCTGAATTTCGTGTTGAAATCCACTTTTTGGTGGCAATCCCTTTGGTTCTTGAAATGTGTCTCCATATTAATTGACCACATCAACCATTTCATCTTTCATCTTCACGTCACATCCCGCAAAGGATTCCTGCTTTGTGTCATTCTTCTGCTTGATCATAAGTAGCACGAGATTCTTGCTGGAATTGACCAGTCACTTCATTTACCCTGCGCTTGCTAAAGAGAGGCTAAGCTTTCTACGATGGGATCTCACGATATAATCCACTCTGTCTTTGAAAAAATGATATTTTTTCTCAAAGAGGTGCAAAATGGCTTTCTTGTCATATAGATATGGGCTTCCCAACACAATCCCAGAAATATCCAATGGCATGTCTAATTTGACTTCATCAATGAAATTGACAGTAATTGAAAACCTAAAAATGCATTTATGTGTGACCTGCAAATTGGCATCCTTGGTTATCCAACCCAACGGATATGGTTTATGATGAGGCACGATTTCCAGATTCAACTTCTTGACCAAGTCTGTAGAAATTAAATTTTCCAGGGATCCACTATCAAACAACGTATCTATTTTGGTGTGTTTGGGAATAACTCAGATATGGAACAACTCTATTTTGTTTTCCTCATTTGAAACATTATTGGAGTTATCTACTGCATTGGTGCTTGCAATGGCTTCCTCTTTTCTTGTATTTTCTTGTCTTTCCCTTTAGTGACTGTGGCTGCAATCTTCATTTCATCACTTGAGTGAGAACCTAGGTCTTGTTGTGCAACAGTGTTTGTCCTCTGTTTCCATTTATTGTTAGATTTATTCGGTCTTAATTGAGTATGAATCTTCCATCAATACGCTTCATCATGACCCTCTTTGGAACAATTCTTGCACATGGGTTTCTCCCATTCTTTCTTAACATAAGCATTTTTCTTCTGCTTTCCTTTTAATTTCTTCCCTTTTTCACCACTCTGGAATGGCTTCTTCTTGCCTTCTTCTTGTACATTTTTCCCTCTTTCTTTGAGGTGTGTAGCTTGAACACAAACCTCATCAAGGTTCGTGGGACTAAACATAATATTGGTATGTTGAAGATAGCTATGCGACCCTCCTATGTATTTTAGTAAAGTATCTTGTGACTGTAAGTCTACTCCTAGCATAAGAGCTCTTTTCCTAAACTCTTGAGTATACTCTTGAACATTTTGACCTTTTAACTGTCTGAAATTTTGCTAATTCATGATAGCTTTTTTCATATGAGCTAAAGGGTAGAATTTTATTTTTATAGTAGAAATGAAATCACACCAAGTAATAGAGATCTTACCATGTTTTTTGATCTTGTCTTAAGTCCTTAATTCCCACCACACAAGTGCTACACCCTCCATTCCCAGTGAAGTGATTTGAATTTTGATATCATCCTCTTAAAGGTTATGAATTCTACAATACACATCCAACTAACGAATCCAGTTATCCAACTTCTCTACATTAACTTCACCATTTTACATAAGCAACTCGAATTTAACATTGAGCATTAAAAAGGTGATTTACCAATCCCTTTTGAAGAATGATGATGAGTATGAGTAGCGGTGGTATTAGTAGAAGAGTGTGAAGATGCTTTTGAAGAAGAAGAAAGATGGTGGAGATGGTAGAGGTTTTCCTCCATTCCCATTACCTCCTTTTCCAGTATCTCCTTTTCCATTACCTCCTCCTGAAGAGCCTTCTCCATTGGAAGGCTTGGCACTTTCTCCTTGGAATCTTCTATTCCTCTCTTTATAGAGTACCTTAACCATCTCTGTCATATCAAATAAAGCCTTTCTGAAGGTCTTCTCATCTTCTGTCATGTAAAAAGGTTCTCCTCCATGCGACATGATCTCAGGAGTCTCAACTGCAACTTGAGGTTGTACTGGTGTTGGAATCTCAACTGCAACTTTTGCAACTTGAGGATGTACTGGTGTAGAAGACTTTGGAAACCTTTCTCTTCTTCCACTTGACCCAACTTCAGGGATTTCAACTAGATTTCCTTCACCTCTTTTTAGATTTAACCTTGTAAGCATTACATAAACTTGCAAACAATTAAATCCTTCTTTCACAAAGAAAATCTAGTAAGAAAAAACCAGTGCTCTGATACCAACTTGATCTAAAATGGAGTATATTAGTAATTCTGTGCTAATTCCCCACTGAGAATAAAACCCAGGATTCTTATAATTTTCTTTTCAAGTGCTTAAGGATTCAATTATCGATGGCGACTGTCCCAAGCCATGGATATGGTTAACTGCGGCTGGTTTTCACCCTCTGTTACGGCAAGCACTGTAACCTGGGATCGTTGTCACCCCTAGCTACATGTAGGCTACCCCTCGTGCCCTCTGTTGTTTTCCATCGGTTACAATTCCCCATTCCTTCTATACTATGGAGGAGATGGATTACGAGGTGGTTGGTTACTCTATTGACCCTAATCTCAACCAGCCTATTTTTGGGCGACCTAACCCTACATCGGCCCTAACTGCTCATCTCTCCCCATCTGCACCGTTACGCACCGCCTCGCCTCCTATGGTTACCTTACCTGGGCCATCTACATCCACCCTTCCCTTTGCAACCCTCTCCATCATTTCTCTAGAGCTAGACTACCCCCCGCTCTCTCCAGCGACCCTACACCTTCTTGCAGCATGCTCACCGTCCTCCCCACCCTTCGAACCCTCCCCTCCCGGTGACCTCTTTCGCTCATCTCACTTCACCTCCTCACCTAGGCCAGATCAGCCCACTGAGACCATTCAACATCCCCATGAATTTGGCATCCCATCCCCCTCTGTGACGGCTGCTTCCTCGGCTCCACCATCCGGGTGTTTTGAAACCCTAGTCATCAGGGTCCAACACTCTGTGCAAAGTCTACAGTAGGAAAACCAGAGTCTGATAGACCCTCTGCAGGACCATCCTACTGTGCCCAGATTTGGTAAAAGAAAGATCAAGTGTGTGAAGGCCTTTGGGAAGGATTTCACCCTCAAATTTGGTGAAGGATTAAATATGGGAGAGGTAGTAAACACGACTGGGAAGGTTCTGGTGGGAAGGGTAAGAGACCATGCCTACTTTGCGAAATGTCTCAGCCTCTAGGTTAAGGAAATCTGGGGAAATATCTTCAAAGACCTCCCTGAAGTACAGATCCTGCCCCGTGGATGGTTTGCGCTCCATTTCACACAGGAGGAATACACCAACATGGCCCTTACATGATACTGGCACATCGAAATGGCCTCGGTCATGCTGAAGCATTGGAGCCCGCTCTTCGACCCTGAAAGAGAGCAGATTAGGGTTGGACCATTATGGGTTAGGCTGCCTGGCCTCCCTCTGCACTATTGGTCTGAAGATGTATTTGTCCGTATTGGGAACGCTTTGGGCACATACTTGGATTATGATAAGTCATACATTCAAACCAGGAACAAATCCTTAGCCCGCATCCTAGTGCACCTTGATACGCGAGAAGGACTCGAGGAAAAAATAACCCTGCAATGGAGGAATTTCATGAGGATACAAATTCTGGATTATGAGGGTGTCCCCTTCAGATGTCGCAGGTGCCACAAAGTTGGACACCTATACAAGGAATGCCCATTAGTGCGCAAGGCTTCAGACTCTCCTATGGGACCTAAAGGTATGGTGGAAATGACTCTAGCATCCATTCCTGGCCCGACTCCTGTTGCTGCAAAGACACTGAATGGGAAGGATCCACCATATCATCAGGTACCTACCAGCACCCCTCGTTGTCCCTCCCCACCGATGATAAGATCATGGGATGTTGTTGAGGCTGCTCGCACCTCGGGTATTCCTCTTTAATCAAACTCTGCTATTACTTCAACTATTCTATGTTCTGCATTGCATATGCACTCTGCATCTGGTCTAGACCTGGACTGCTCCCACTCTACCATCCCTTGTCCCCTTACCTCTCATATGTTGGTTTTCTCTACTACTCCTCCATCCTTCCCACCTGTCTCCCCCCGAGCTCCCTCCTCCCCTCTCTCTGTTCCCTCTGATCTGGCCCATCCCTACAATCTTAGACCCACCCTCACTCATCCAAGGTTTGCCCTTCCCCCATTGGATTTGGTTTGATTCCCCCTCCTCATCCACTCAAATCCTCCCGCAGCAGAAAATCCAACCTATGTAAAGCTATCCTGATTGCTGGGGCGGAAGTGGTCTCTCGTAGACAATCATCCCTTGACCGAGTTCTTAGAGCTATGAACACCCACTCTCTTCCACCCCCATGAAGTGGCTTTCCTTCAATTGTAGGGGCATGGCTAGCTCACCCAAAAAGCTAGCCCTTAGAAGACTCTTTGAATCCAATTTTGTAGACATCATCTTCCTTCAAGAAACTTTGGGAGCGATAGACTTAACCTCCCGTACTCTTGGCTCTTTGAAGCCTAGTTGGATCTTTCAATCTTTTGATGTAATTGGGCAATCTGGTGGATTGGCCCTGGGATATAACCCTCGCACCATTAACCTGAAGACCTCCTGGGAGGTGTTGGTTTCATAGGCATGGATATTTTTTCAGCAGAACTTGGGATGGATCTTTGAGTAATCAATGTATATGGGCCATGCCACGGCAGAGAGGCCTTCTGGAATCGATTCCTCAACCTATCTATCACCTCCCTAGACAACCTCATCATCGATGGTGACGTAAACTTCTACATAGGCTTCGGAGAATCCTAGGGGACAAATGCACAGGTGGATTCGCTCACCGAAACTATGGAGATGCTGCTAGAACAACATCATCTGATGAACATCCCTATGATTAAACCTCTCCCTACCTGGCGGAATTAGAGAGTGGGTGAGGCTGCTCTAGCTAGGAGACTGGACAGATTCCTGATCAAGGACTCTCTGATACAAAATCTCTCCCTATACAGAAAATGGGTTGGAATTGGTGGTATTTTGGACCACTCCTCCATTTATATGGAAATTTCTGGACCACCAAAAAAACCAAGTGCACTGTTTAAGCTCAACTCAACCTAGCTTAAGGATCCAGCCTAACTCAAAATAGTCATGAATTTCTAGCATGAAAATCTGCCAACTAGGGGTAGATCTCTGGTAAAAGGTTTCTACTACAATCTCTCTATGCTCAAACGACTCTCCATCCACTGGGCAAAGGAAAAAGCAAAGAAGGATGACAACACCCTTGCTGAAGTTGAGTTATCCCTAGCCACTCTCCTGGATGACTAGAACAGGGGTTTCATATCTGTTGATGCAAAGTCTCACCTCATAGATCTGGAAAATCAGAGATCCAAAATTCTGAAGGAGAGGGAAGAGACTTGGAGACTTCAAAGCCAAGCGGTCTGGTTACAAGCTGGAGATGAGAACACCAAGTTCTTCCAAAACTATGCCAAGGGAAGGAAAGTCACCAATACTATTTGGAATATGCCCATGGAAGATGGTAGCATGGCATCAACTTTCAGCCAACTCTCCCAGTAGGGGAATTCACATTTCCGTCACCTCTACAAGGCACCCCCTGGTGCCAAATTGGCTGAAATTGTCAGAATTGCAGGACAGTTCCCCAGCTTTGTGGATATGGACACAACATAAGAGCTTACATCCCCTGTCACATAGGCGGAACTAGAAGGGACTCTCAAATGGTTCAAAAAATATTGTAGCCCAGGGTCGGATGGTTGGATAGTCGAATTCTACATTTCTTTTTTTGAACTTATTGGACATGATCTGCTTAGGGTGGTAGAAGAATGCAAGACCATCGGGCGTATGTATGAGGCCATCAAATCAACTTTTCATTGCACTGATCCCCAAATCCGGTAACCTAACAACCTTCAATGGTTTTCGTCTCATCTTCCTTTGTAACTGCTTATAAAAAATCATCGCCAAGATCCTAGCTAATCGGTTTTGTCCCATCCTATCTCGCCATATCTCCCCTGAGCAATTTTCCTTCCTACAGAATTGACAAATCCATGAAGCCATTAGCACTACCCAAGAAGCCCTCCATTTTATCAAATTCAGCAAGCAAAAAGGGGTAATCCTAAAAATTGATCTAGCAAAAGCTTTTGATAGGGTCAGTTGGCTCTACATCAAAATGATCCTCATCCATCTTGGCTTCCCCCCTCCCTTCACTGATTGGGTCATGTGCTGCATCACCTCGGCATCTTTCAGTGTACTCATTAATGGCTTAGCATCACACTTTTTCCATGCTAAGCGAGGCCTTCGGCAAGGTTGCCCTCTCTCTCCGCTTCTCTTCCTGATCGTAATGGAAGGCCTCAACAGACTCATTACATCAACTAAGAGGGAAGGGTGCTAACAAGGGTTGAAAAAGAGTGAACAATGCTACCTCACTCATCTTTTATTTGTTGATGATGTCCTTATATTCCTTGATGGCAACCAACGGGACTCATCTACCTTCCATGACATCCTCACTCTTTTTTCCCATGCCAATGGCATGGAAGCAAATCATTCCAAATCTACCATCACCCTCTCCCATACATCCCCTCAGGAAGCCAGAACTGCTCATCAATTTTTTCCCTTCCATCATCATCATCTGGAGGATGGCCTCAAATACCTGGGGTTTTGGATCAAGCCTCACTGCTACAGGATTGCGGACTGGATTTGGCTAGTGATCAAAATTGAGAAGCGCTTGACAAATTGGAACCACAGATTCCTATCTAGAGCTGGTCGTCTTGTCCTCATTAAATCTATTTTGGAGGCTACCCCTATCTACTGGATGTCGTTGGCCTGGATCCCCAAAGGAATTCTTGCCCGCATTCAGAAAATATGCTGCAGATTCCTTTGGAATGGTCAAAAAGAGGGGAAACCTTTTGCTTGGGTAGGCTAGAAGTATATAGCTCTCCCAAAGAAATGGGGTGGATGGGGACTAAAATATCTCTCTGTCTTTGCTCTGGCACTAGCAGCCAAGATGGGATGGATCCTACTCACTTCACAGAACCTTTGGACCACTGTTACATACCACAAGTATATATGGCCTCACCAGCTCATGGATTGGATTCGTATGCCAACCTGGCCACGCTCAAGGATCTTAATGGTTTGGAAAGCTATCCTACATACTATGCCCTTCATCAGAGTGGGCCTCGCTTGGAGAATAAATGATGGCAACCTGGCCCGTATAGGCATGGATCTATGGATTGGTGGGGGGAACATGCATCAGCTACCTCCAGATCTCATCCACTTCCTGCATCAAAGGCACATCATGGTGATCGCCCAGATCACTGACATGGAAAACAACTCTATTTTTGAACAGGCATGGTTAACCACTTGAAACTTGGGTATCCCTGATCACTGGCAGCAATCCTAGGATGGGTACATAAATACCCTGATCGAAGCACATGTTTGCATAAAGGAGGGCCCCGATGAACTCATATGGACCCCGGCTGATCAGGGTAAGTATACCCCAAAAGTTGGCTACCCTACACTTCTCACTGATCACAAACCACCTGCTCTCTGGGACTGGTGGCGAAAGATCTAGAAGCTCAAAGCGCCTCCACGAACTAGACTATTTATGTGGAATGTGCTTAACAAAAAGACACCAACCGGAGAAAACCTCATGCGCAGATCACATTATGGGCTACACTGGTGTGTTCTTTGCAAACAGGCAGAGGAGACAAATGAGCACCTGTTTCTTCACTGCCCAAAGTCTGTACAGCTGTGGCATCATGTATTACAGCTCCTTTCCAAATATGGCAGATGGCACAGACCTTCGATTCCTGATGCATGGAACAATTGGTCTGCTGAGTTTCAAGACACAAAATCCCTATGTCTTCCTCTCCTCCTCTATTGGTCAATCTGGCTGACACGGAATGGCATCATTTTCAAAGGATCAGAGGCACGATGGCCGCTTATCACAATAAATATTATAGCAGCATACCACGAAATCCCGGAGGAACCCCATCCTACTTCTACTCGCTCACACTCCCCTGAGACGATTGATCGCTCTATACTGTGGGCATATTTCGATGGGGCTACCCAAGCACAGGGATGTGGGGGGGGGGGGTGGGGATCATACTTTTCCTATCAGACCAACATTATTACAAATTACAGTTGGGATTGGGAGAAGGAACTAATAACTTTGCTGAACTGATCACTCTCAGGCACCTCCTGCATTTTGCATTAGCACACTCATGCACAAATCTACAGATCTTCGGGGATTCCAAAATCATCATAAATTGGTTCAATAACATCAATATCTGTCATGCACATTCTCTTAGAAATATTCTAGATGAAATTATGATCTTCAAAGTGAAATTTAACTATATCTCTTGCCTACACATCTACAAGGAACATAACAAGGGTGCTGGCAAGCTATCCAAGGAAACCACGACATAACCCAGAGGTCTGTGGATGATCCAGGAGCAGCATAGAGCAAAACAGTATTAGTACTACCATTAAACCTACATAGACAGAGCATATCCTAGGGCGGACAGACCCAAATTTTTTTTGGTTAATCTTCACAGCTGATACATTGTATCAATATATGTATATATTTATGTTATTTTTACTTGCATACCAGACATGATGAACACCCTGCGAGGTGAATATGTATAGCTTTTTTAGGAATGGTTTTGGCCATAACTTATATTTTTTGACAGCTATTTTGACTGGCCTTGGGCCAAACAGTTGTGCATATGCCACGGGCATCTACTATATGTAATTTTTCAAATTAATGGAATATTACGCTTTTTCCCTAGGGAAAAAAAAAGTGCTTAAGGATTCAATATTTTTTCTTAATTAATTTATTGCCATGAGAGTTTTTTATGTAAATGTTAGAAACAATTTAACATAAAACATATGCTAAACATCAAAAAAATAACAACAAAGAACATCAAAAATACAACACACAACAAGAACATGACAAAGGAGTTCACTCCTCTTGGGCTACATCTCCTTGGTCCAACCTCCAATGTCTTGGGCCTATCTATTATGCTCAAATTACAACAAAAGTGTGTTTACCATGCCTAGATGCCTCTGAAACCTATCTCAATGAGCTCAGAATCCTTAAAAATGGCCACCTAGAATCTTTTTGCATCCCATTTGGATAAGAATTGAAGAAGTTATGACTTCTCCTAGTTCTCCCACTATTTCTTCCACAAATTGCTCCAAAACCGACCAAAAACCCCATTTCTGCTCCAAAATCTGATAATGGATCGAGAAATTCACCGCATAGTGGGATGTATCTTCTTGTCCATATCGCAAATCACAATTGACAAGTGTTGTTGGCTCTTATGGAACGGAAAAACATTGCAATTGTGATATTGCAGACCCACCGAGGATAATTAACTACAACATATAAAATCTCGCGTCTGGAACCCATCGCTCATTGCAATTGGTGAAGTTTAGCAGCAAAAGATTTTGTTAACATGATAACATTGCGATTGCAGTATTGTGCACCCTTCGGGGTATTAAACTGTGTCATATAAAATTCCTGCGTTTAGGGTCTTATCATTCATCGCAATCAGCAATCGACTGTGAGCTCTGAACACAACAAAATGTTGCGATACGATATTGCGGACCTGCTGGGACATTAAACTATAATGCAATAAAGTATCGCGTTCGTTGAGTCATCAGAATCAGAACTTTATGAGTGGTAACAAATAATAACGGGTTTTGGGTGCAATATGTGATTATCGCAAATCACAACCCATCCTATCGAGGGCCGATTCTTGTCCTGCATCCCTTGTTTTTCCCTGATATGCAATATGCAGGATGTAGTGGCAACCTTCCACTCAGCACTTCCCCATTCATTGGGACCCTTGCCATGTCATCCAATCCTACCACATAGATAAGTCAAACATGAACTTTGACTTGCTCTAACTCTTACATACGAACTCAGATTTGAGTGTCATTCACACCGTTGGATTCAGAATGACGAGGTCTTTAATATGAAGCTGAGTTGACAAGATTTTGAGACTTCGATTTTTGAGCATCTAATTACTCAGTCACCCCCTGCCATATTCCAAGCATGAATATGGGATCTCATAGAACAACCAATCCAAAGACAACCAAGGGAATCTAGAGGTTAAACCACCTCCACCCTCACCAAACCGTGATCACGCCAAAACCGGTACTCTGATCACAACTAGCCCAAAATTGGAGTGCCATCTGAAATCCATCACTATCCTTGAGAAATTTTCTGTCTCCTTGTCTCTTGGGCTTTACTGCAATCCAATCCCAGATCACTAGGCCCTAAACCGAGACCAGTCTCTTAGACTTTACCACAATCCAAACCTAGATCACTAGTCCGTAAACTGAGACTTCTCCCTCACGCATTATCGTGTATCTTGCCAAAACCGGTCAAGGGATTCTTAGGCCCTTGGGAATGAACCTTAATACCACCTCCAATTTGGATTCTAAAATCCATTTGGAAAACCAAAGCTCAAAACCGAAATAAACATCCCAAAACCATGGAATCTAGAAAAAGGCAAGGCTAGGCTCAAAACCACTATCATAACCCAACAAAACCATGCCACCAACAGCAAGAGAACCATACACCAACATGTAAAGCCATGCATGTCCCAGCTAGGAAATCACACATGCAAAACGTTTCGTGCAAGTGTTCCTGCTAGATCTGCTTGATCCTTCTCTTCCTCCTTGATCCTTGCTTTCCTTCCTTTCCCTTTTTTTCTTTTCCTTCCTTTATCCAAAGCTAGATTGATCTAAGAAAACTCTATGTGACCAAGAGTGAGAGAGAGAGAGAGTGATGAGAGAGCTCCAAAATTGAACTGACCAAACTTAAGCCAAGAGTTTACACTGCCTAAGAGCTTGCCAACTAATCCTCATAAGCCTTTTTAAGGATGAGGCCTCTAATTTCTTCATTTTCCATTATTTTCCTTCAATTTACTCCTCGCATGCAACGTGTCACCTTTCACCTTATTTTTCTCCTATTTTCCTTTATTTTCATAAATAAATGTGCCAAAAATGCCTTTTTGCCTTAGCCTTTTCCAAATTTCCTTAGCCAAAACACACATCTAGTGACACCCACTAGGATATCTTTGACCAATATTCAACTTGGAATACGTGTCTCTTACCTGTGGTCTTACTTTTTCCTTTATTTACATTAATACATGGAATTTTCACTAGGGCTATTAGAGAACCCTCCCCCTTGGGGAACACCATCCTTAGTTTTAAACCACACCATGACCTCAACAAAACCACTGAAAAGGAAACGTACTGCCCTGGAGATTTATAACTTAGCTGCTTGTAGTATTTACAATGAAATACCTTCTCAAAATAAAAACATCATGACAACATGACCAGATAACAATCATACCTCATACTAGAGCTTTATAACACAACTCATTATGGTATTTACAATAACCACATATACACATATGCACATTTTATAAACCAACAAATAAAAGGATATGATGCCCATATAAATCAACAAGGGAAACCAAAGGATCACACCTCCACCCTCAAAATTAATACCATGATTCACCTCCTTCTCATGAAGTCCAGAATCCATAGCCACAGTCAAAGCTGCATCTAATGTACAACGTTATAATCCTATGCCACTTGTCCTCTTAGTGAGTAGTTACCGAATCATTGTTCCAGGGCACACTCCCAGTGTGCATATGATTCCATCTGGAAATGATAATGACCAAAACAAACATATCTGCGACCTTCCCTTCTTTGCTACACAATCCCTTGGGAGATTTGGTCACCCCGTTCCGTGCAATCACTCACCTTCCAAATTCCCTGACATCCCCTATCCCAGGTGATCCATCCCTTGGCAAGGATTCCTCACATTGGAAGATAAAAAAACAAGGCATATACTTGCCTAAAAACCATCATACTGGTCATAGCATGCTCATCGAAATCAATTGACACTATTGGGTACCAGTGTCCCACAATGGCCCTTTTCCTGAAGTGCTCTACTAGCATACTACTGCATGTTCCAATTTCTTTCAATGTTGTTGTTAATTCTTGCAGTCGATTTCAACCACCCAACCAAGAATGTTCATGCATTCCTGTTCCAAGCACATAATTTCGATTAGATTCAAATAAATCGAAATAACTTCAAATAATATCTCATTGGTAGTTCGTCAATAAGGTACACTTGCAATCCTATTCGCTTCCTGTCACAACAAGTCAAACTAATTGTTTAATCAAAACATCATGTATAATGTTATAGCTCTCATCCAAAAATATAAGATAATACAAATATACCCAGAAATAATAAGATAGGAATAGATAGAAATGCTTCACTTTATTGATCAAACCCTTAAGGTAGGGCAACACCATACATTCACTCCTTAAGGAAGGAGAACACTCCACAAGCCATATGCCTGTTCATACAATAATCCTTGACATCCCTCAATGTGGAGTCTCTAGCCTCTATATAGGCCTCATACATATAATACCATTGGTCAGTACCATGATTCCCTCAATAACATCTATCTATTTCCATGGGCTTATTACATTATTGTTAACTACTTGTGGTCCCTTACATGATATGGGTTAACCACCTTATTTATTGCTATGGCCCATCCCATTATTACATTATTCCCTTGGGTACTTCCCTTTGTACCCCATATTATCCCCCCTAGGTATACTACATTCCACCCCCCTTAACATGTTTCTTCCCCGGAAACATGGGAAGAACACAAATAATAGGATCTACTCAAAAGAGTAGTCCACTGGTACCATGCACGTGCATCTAGCCATCCCAGAGAAAGGTGAACCATCGATATAGCTGGTGCCTCGCTTGCTTGAGATGGAAGTTGACCGTTGCGGCTCTTATGTGTGGATTGTCGCTCCTCTCTATCTGTCATGTCGGGGTTGTTGTCCTTGTGGCTAAATTGTTTCCATATTGTTGGTTGTTTTCTTGCGGGATGATGTGGGTGGTTATATGCTGAAGTTTTAACCCACGATGTCTTTTTCTTTAATTCACTACCTAATGGAGCCTGATTGGTAGCTGGTACATGTTGTGTGGCCTGTTGTTGTTTCTTATCTTCCAATATTACCTCAACCACTAAGTCCTCATCCGATGTAACATTTTCTGCTTTAGCCTCTTTGGACTCTCCCTGTTTTTCTGGTACCTAGATTGATGTTTGTGTTTGGTTGTCTTGTTGGCATTATGATTCAGGTTTGGCGCTATGGCACAGGTGTTGTACTCGATGGCAACTCACTCAAGTGGCAAATCTCTGTTCAGGCTCTCAAAATGATGGAAAATAAGGGGTTCGCAGGTATACCGTTCAAAAGGTGCGGGCCCGCAGGCACGCTGTTCACAAAGTGTGGTCATGTCAGTAGGTTATCCGAATAGAAGGTGCCGACCCCAGTTCACTCACTCCAATGCAGAGAAGCGCGCACACGTGGGAATTCTTATGTTTGGCCCATGGTATTTAGCCTGACGTTCATGATCCTATGGTTTTGGTCCGTGGTACAGGATCTAAATTATTGAACCCTGGTTTGGATCCCTTGTATTGATTTTCGATGGTTTTGTCCCATGGTTTGAATAAGGGTTTGCCTATAAAAAAAAAAGGAGATCACTTGGCTAGTCACTTGAAAAATTTGAATATCTTAAGATCTGAAATTTTGGGTGATCGCTTTGAAAAGCTAGATCTAAATCAAGGTGAAATTTAAGGTGAATCTATTGATAGGTCGTGATCTCTCGGGTGCATGATCAGATCTGTGGATCTGACTGTCTGTGGCACATTGGAGGACTGTTAATTTGGCTCTATTCAGAGGTCCGCAGGCGATCCACAACGTAGGTGCGGGGGTCTGCAGTGCAGCAGAAGGCGCAGGTGCGGGGGTCCGCAGCGCAGCAGAAGGCGCAGGTGCGGGGGTCCGCAGCAAAGCAGAAGGCACCAGTGCGGAGGTACGCAGAGGAACAGAAGGACCAGGTGCGGAGGTACACTGTCAGGCAGACAGTGCAGGTGCGGATCTGCGCAGAGGTACGCAGTGCAGCAAAAGGAGTAGGTGCGGACGTATGCAGAGCAGAACAAGGACCAGGTGCGGATCTGCGTAGTTTAGACACATAAGAGCTGCAGATATTCGCAGGTTTCTATTGGTGAAGTTGCGGACTTTTCTTGAAATATTTGTTGGCTACCTTTTATCTATTGCTGAATAGTTCTGGGTTTAGATTACTAGTATTGTTGTTCTGGTTACTGCATTCTGAGAAGTTATTGGTTGATTGAAAAAGGATATTGGTTGATTCACATATACTTGATGATTATTTGATGTTTATGGATCCAGTTTGAAAATTTATGAAAAGTGGTCCTTGGAAGAAAAGAAGTAGGTCAACACCTACGTACTAGTAGATTAGCTAGTACAAGAGCTAAGGGGGTTGTAGCTCCCTTCCAGGAGAGACTGGAAAATGAGAGAGGGTTGTAGCTCTCAGCAGGTTGCAGCCTGCGTACTGGTAAAGGACTGCAACAGTACAAAATCATTGTAAAAGAATTTTCTAATTGAAAGAAGATAGAGACATATTGCAGCAAGTGGTTTTCACCCACATTGGGTTTCCACCTTATATTTGGTATTCTTTGGTGTGATTATCTGTTTTTCCTGTTCTTGCTCATTATTAGATGGTAATGACATACAAACTAATGATAAATATATGAAGAATAAATTAAAGTATAAATCTGGAAGATATATTGAAAAGAATTTGATAATACTGATTCACCCCCCCTCTCAGTATTATTTCCAACAATTGGTATCAGAGCAGGTCCTTCTGAAGAAGTTTGATCGCTTGAAGGAAGATCCATCATCATGAGCAACTACGAGAGAGAAACATCTATTAGGCCACCAATTTTTGACGGGAAAAACTTCGTATATTGGAAGGTAAGAGTTACTACCTATCTTCAATCTCTTGGTACAGAAGTCTGGGATATCATAGATACAGGGTACACTTTTCCATCAGCAACTCCTACAGATCCGGCTGAGAAGAAGAAATATGAAACAAATGCAAAGGCTATCAATACTCTACTAGGATGTCTATCTCAATCAGAATTCGTGAAGGTTATGCAGTATAAATCCACAAAAGAAATATGGGACAAGATTGTTCTGAGCTGTGAAGGAGATGATCAGGTAAAACGAGCAAAACTTCAAACCCTCAGAATTCAGTATGAAAATCTCAGAATGCACAATGATGAAAGTGTGTCTAACTATTTCCTTCGTGTAGATGAGATAGTTAATTGTATGAAAAATTTGGGTGAAGAAATAAAAGAGGCTGTTGTGGTTGAAAAGGTTCTAAGATCTTTGTCCCCTAGGTTTGAATCTAAAGTTTCTGCAATAGAAGAAAAGGAGAATCTACGAAACCTTACCATGTCTTAGCTGCACAGAATTCTGACTGCTTATGAAACGAGGAAAGGAGGACCATTAGACAAGAGAGAAGCTGCCTTCAAGGCTTCTGGCAAAGGAGATTACTATGAGTCAGGACACATGTCAGAAGAAGAAGAAGAATCAAATTTTGTCAAAAACCTTCAACGGGGTGCTGGACGATTCCGAGGTAAGTTACCTTTCAAATGCTTTGCTTGTGGAAGAGTCGATCACTATGCCGCCAAATGTCCTCATAAGGATAAGATTGACGAGGGAAAGGAACTTGTTATATGGAACAAGAAACAGAATGCAAATAAGAAAAGCTATTACACTCATGAAGATAGTGATGGACTTTCAAATAGTGACGAAGATGAACGAGATAATAATTATAAATTTTTAATGGCTTTTGAAGATGATGATTATATGGATGCTGTAGATGAAGAAGGTCTTTATGAAGAGATTTCTAATCTCAAAATTTGTTTAGAAGAGAAAAATGTGATTATTGATTCTATGCAATGTCAACTGGCTGAAAGGGAAAAACATCACGAAAAATTGGAATGTGAAATTGTTAGTCTTAGAAAAGAGATTGAAAAAACAAAAGCTCTTAATCTTAAATTTGTTAAAGGGTCTAAAACTCTGGATGAGATTATCAATGTGCAGCATTCTCCACTAATCAAGACAAGGCTGGGATATAATGGAGAAGCATCTCAAGCATCCACCTCCAAAAGTTATCTTGATGCAGCAAGGAGGAGCAAGCAAAGGCCTAATAGAAATCATCAGCTAAATCAGGGATAGTTTACATCAAGAATGAACAAATACTATCAAGAAAATCAGGGGCAAGCTACCTTAAGGACAAACAGAAGCTACAACCAGCCACAAGTAAAATCTTCTCAATTTTCCTCAAGAATGGATGTCAGTAGAAACTACAATCGGTTGGTTGATAGATTTGATAATCGCAGTAGTTTCTTCAATGGCCAATGTTTCTCTTGCCATAACTTTGGTCACAAAGCAGCTCAATGTGTTGCCTATAAGACAATCATGACTAGAGAAGCTCAAAAACAAAGAAGTATGACTAGAATCACGAAAAGGACCTATAAAAAATTTTCCACCCTTGAAAGTGAAATTGAATGTTCTATTTGTAATAACTTCGGTCATGAAGAGTCTGAATGCAGGAGCAGGTTTCGGAATACAACTCAGAAGGAACAAACCTCAAATGCCAGAACATGGAGAATGAAGGAACCGCAACCTGAAAGATGTGGGATAGATTTATATGCAGAAGGATAGGAAAATCAATGGTACATCGACAGTGGATGTTCGAAGCATATGACAGGTGATAAAGAAAAACTTCAATCATATAGTGCTTTAGAAAAAGGAAAGAAAGTTTCTTTTGGAAATGATACCCCTGCAGTCATAAAAGGAAAAGGCATTGTTCAGTTGAAAGAGAAAGTCAAGGCTGGAAATGTTTTGCATGTTGATGGCTTGAAGCATAATCTACTGAGTGTCAGTTAGATGTGCGATCAAGGAACTGAGGTAATATTTCGATCAAATGGATGTAGTGTTCGTGATCTTGATATAGGAAAAACAGTGATCAAAGGCATAAGAACTCCAAATAATTTATACATATTTGAAGAAGGACAACAACAATGCTATTTGAGCAAGAATGATGAACACTAGTTATGGCACCGGAGGTTGGGGCATCTAAGCTTTTTACAGATAAGGAAAGCATGCAAATACCAGGCAGTTCGTGGTCTTCCAGACATCAGAATTCCAGACAATACAATATGCAAATCATGTCAGTTTGGTAAGCAAACTAGAACTAACTTCCCTGAGAAGGAAGGATCAGCTAGCAGGCCTCTTGAACTAGTCCATACAGATGTATGTGGACCATCTAGGAAAAGGTCACCTCGAGGAGAAGAATAATTTATATTATTCATTGACGACTTGTCCATGATGGTTTGGATAGGACTTATGAAGCACAAAGACGAAGCCTTCGAAAAATTCAAATCTTTCAAAGCCTTGGTTGAAAATGAATCAGATCACAAAATTAAGTGCCTCAGGTCTGATAGAGGTGGGTAGTTTACCTCAAATGAATTTTTGGATTTTTGTGAATAACATGGAATAAGAAGGGAATTTTCTACAGCTAGGACTCCTCAACAAAATGGAGTAGTGGAAAGGATGAACAGAACTGTTCAACAAATGGCTCGTGCAATGCTTGATGAATCTGGAACTCCCGCAACCTTCTGGGGTGAAGTTTCATTTGCTGCGGTCGTTATTCTCAACAAAACAAATGTCCGGGTGAACAACACTCAAACTCCTCATGAGCTCTGGTATGGTTAGACTCCTTCGGTAAAACATTTCAAAATCTTTGGAAGCAAATGTTATATTAAGAATAATGATGAACATCTTGGCAAGTTTGAACCTAGAGCAGATGAAGGGATTCTCCTTGGTTATTCTCCTCACGACAAAGCATATAAGTGTTACAACAAAAGACTTGGAAGAATAGTTGATAGCATTGATGTAGTGGTTGATGAAGAAGGAAACATTCCTAGGGAAGTAAATTATGAAAATATCGAAGAGGATGAAGATCATCCTTCAAGTCATACTAATGATGAAGAATAACCTCAAGAGGCACCAGAGGAACAGATAAGGATAGAAGAGAAGAATCCATCCAGGTATGTTCAAAAGAATCATCCAGAATCTCAAATTTTGGGGCAAAAGGAGGCAGACGTACAAATAAGAAGAACAATTGCAGAAGCTTCAAGCTATTTGGAATTACTCTCCTCCACTGAACCACAAAATGTAAGAGATGCATGCAAAGATGAATGCTGGGTCAAGGCAATGGATGAAGAACTTGAGCAGATCGAAAAGAACAAAACTTGGGAGTTCGTTCCTAGACCAAAAGATAAGAATGTCATAGGGACAAAATGGATCTTCAAAAATAAGTTGAATGAAAATGGGGAAGTAATTAGAAACAAGGCAAGACTTGTTTGTAAAGGGTATGCTCAATAAGAAGGAATATAATTTGAAGAAACTTTTGCTCCTGTTGCTAGACTTGAGGCCATCCGAATGTTCCTTGCTCTCTCAAGCTTTCAGAAGTTCAAAGTATTTCAAATGGATGTGAAATCAGCCTTTCCGAATGGAGACTTAGAAGAAGAGGTGTACATTGAGAAACCAGATGGTTTCATTCTTGGGAATGATCCAAATCTTGTATGCAGACTAAAAAAGGCTCTTTATGGTCTTAAGCAAGCTCCAAGGGCTTGGTACTATCGTTTGGACAAATATATTCATCAACAAGGCTTTTCAAATGGATCAGCAGATAGCAATCTTTATATAAAAATTGAAAATGATGAATTGCTAATACTTGTTGTGTATGTAGATGATATTATCTTTGGCGGCAATGAAGAAACTATGAATCAAAACTTTGCCTTGGTGATGCAGAAAGAATTCGAAATGTCATTACTTGGAGAGCTGACATATTTTCTTGGTCTACAAATCCAACAAAATGAAGGCGGTATCTTTTTGTCTCAAACCAAGTACCTCAAGCAGATTTTGAAGAAGTATGGCATGGAAGATTCAAAACCAGTATGTACCCCTATGGTTACAGGATGCAACCTCAATGCAAATGATGAATCAGCAGTTGTACATCAACCAACCTATAGATCCATGATTGGAAGTCTACTTTATTTGACAGGTACCCGACCAGACATCATGCATGCAGTGGGAATAGTTGGAAGATTTCAAGCAAATCCCAAGGAAACTCATCTTCAGGCAGTTAAGAGAATCTTCAAGTACCTTCAAGGAACTCAAAACTATGGCTTATGGTATCCTAGAGATACAGATCTCACACTTCATGCTTATACAGATGCAGATTGGGCCAGAAGCATGGATGACAGGAAGAGCACAAGTGGTGGTGCATTCTTTATGGGTTCCAGATTAGTATCTTGGTTCAGCAAGAAACAGAGTTCGATTGCTTTATCTACAGCTGAAGCGGAATATGTTGTTGCTGCATCTTGCTGCACTCAACTCCTTTGGATGATGCAGACCTTGCAGGATTTTCAAATCACTTGTACACCACCTATCTCCATCTTATGTGATAATACAAGTGCTATCAACATTTCAAAGAACCCAATCATGCATTCAAAGACCAAGCATATACCTGTAAAATATCATTTTCTTCGGGAACAAGTGCTTGAACAAAAGGTCAAGTTAGAGTATGTTCCTTCTAAGGAACAAGTTGCTGATATACTCACCAAACCACTGCCCAGGGAGACCTTTGAATACCTCAGGAAAAAGCTGGGGGTAGTTGATGCATCATCTTGTTGTTGAATCTCATTTGTTTCAGAGATTGTTGGTTGTACGCGAGTTTCATATGGGGTATACGCGTACATTTGCTGGGTTATGGATTGGTCGAAGATCGAATGGCACAGGTTCAGGGGGAGCATATATTCTTCTAATAATGCATTGTTGGCATTATGGTAGAAGATCTTGGAGGAGAAAGTATAGAAGGAGAACATGGATGCTGATCTGAATATTGCTGCTAATATGTCTCTATCTCTTTTGTCAAGGTCATGTATGGTGTATGGTAGATTATGGTTCTTCTTGAAGAATTTTTCTTTTGCAGATCTGGTCTATAGTCAGGGGGAGCGTGATCAGCAGAGCAGATACTTCAGCATGTTCTTAGGGGGAGTATAACCCTTTGTGACTTTGAGGATCTTGGGGTTGCCATCAAGTCCAAAGGGGGAGATTGTTGGCATTATGATTCAGGTTTGGCGCTATGGCACAGGTGTTGTACTTGATGGCAACTCACTCAAGTGGCAAATCTCTGTTCAGGCTCTCAAAATGATGGAAAATAAGGGGTTCGAAGGTACACCGTTCAAAAGGTGCGTGCCCGCTGGCACGCCATTCACAAAGTGCGGTCATGTCTGTAGGTTATCCGAACAGAAGGTGCGGACCCCAGTTCACTCACTCCAATGCAGAGAAGCGCGCACAAGTGGAAATTCTTATGTTTGGCCCATGGTATTTAGCCCGACGTTCATGATCCTATGGTTTTGGTCCATGGTATAGGATCTAAATTATTGAACCCCGGTTTGGATCCCTTGTATTGGTTTTCGATGGTTTTGTCCCATGGTTTGAATAAGGGCTTGCCTATAAAAAGGAAAGGAGATCACTTGGCTAGTCACTTGAAAATTTTGAATATCTTAAGATCTGAAATTTTGGGTGATCGGTTTGAAAAGCTAGATCTAAATCAAGGTGAAATTTAAGGCGAATCTATTGATAAGTCGTGATCTCTCGAGTGCATGATACAATCTGTGGATCTGATTGTCTGTGGCACATTGGAGGACTGTTAATTTGGCTCTATTCAGAGGTCCGCCGGCGATCCACAATGCAGGTGCGGGGGTCCGCAGCGCAGCATAAGGCACAAGTGTAGGGGTCCGCAATGCAGCAGAAGGCACAGGTGTGGGGGTCCGCAGCAAAGCAGAAGGCGCTAGTGCGGAGGTACGTAGAGGAATAGAAGGACCAGTTGCGGAGGTACGCTGTCAGGCAGACAGTGCAGGTGCGGATCTGTGTAGAGGCATGCAGTGCAGCAAAAGGAGTAGGTGCGAAGGTACGTAGAGCAGAAGAAGGACCAGGTGCGGATATGCGCAGTTTAGACACAGAAGAGCTACAGATATTCGCAAGTTTCTATTAGTGAAGTTGCGGACTTTTCTTGAAATATTTGTTGGCTGCCTTTTATCTATTGGTGAAGAGTTCTGGGTTTAGATTACTGGTATTGCTGTTCTGGTTACTGAATTCTGAGAAGTTATTGGTTGATTCATTGGTTGATTGAAAAAGGAGATTGGTTGATTCACATGTACTTGATGATTATTTGATGTTTATGGATCCAGTTTGAAAATTTATGAAAAGTGGTCCTTGGAAGAAAAGAAATAGGTCAGCACCTACGTACTAGTAGATTAGCTAGTACAAGAGCTAAGGGGGTTGTAGCTCCCTTCCAGGAGAGACTGGAAAATGAGAGAGGGTTGTAGCTCTCAGCAAGTTGCAGCCTGTGTACTGGTAAAGGACTGCACTAGTACAAAATCATTGTAAAAGAAGTTTCTAATTGAAAGAAGATAGAGACATATTGCAGTAGGTGGTTTTCACCCACATTGGGTTTCCACCTTATATCTGGTGTTCTTTGGTGTGATTATCTGTTTTTCATGTTCTTGCTTATTATTATATGGTACTGACATACAAACTAATGATCAATATCTGAAGAATAAATTAAAGTATAAATCTGGAAGATATATTGAAAATAATTTGATAATACTGATTCACCCCTCCTCTCAGTATTATTTCCAACATGTCTACCATCAATGGCTCATCATCTGATATGTTAGTCACTGGAACATCTTCTGCTTCAGCCTCTTTGGACTCTACCTATTTATTGATGAGAATATCTTGTAATGTAATTTTCTTCTTTTTATACCAGAGCTTCAGGAATTTCTTCTGCACATTAATATTGAGAACACCCACAGGTTCCATCCAAGGATATCCTAAAACAACATCCATGTTATCCATATCTAAAGCATAAAAATCATAATGCAATACATACTTGTCCATACAAATCTTCAAATCTTTATAAACTTGCACCTGCTCACTATTAACGTCTGTGTGCTCCATGTGTTTTGCTGGCACTTGTAATTTTTTTGCCAAATTGACATTTATGAGATTATACTTGCAACTAGGATTTATAGACACAATGATATTCTCCTTCTGAATCAATCCATGAACCTGAAATAAGGATATACCAGTACGAAATAACCCAACATGTTTTTCCTTATCTTGTTTTCTAGCATGAGACCATTTTTCAAAATGAATTTCTTATAGTTTTTCATGAGGAAGTCGCACCACTGAATCGTCAAGTGAGTCCCACCATTTAGCAGCTTCATCTTTTAGATTAAATAGCAGGCAACTTGTCTAAAATTGTTTGCGCCGAGATTTGTGATATTGTGTAAATTCTTCAATAGTAGGACCCTTATCGTTCCCTGTAAAAAATTCCTTGCTAGAAGCCATGAAGAAAGTTTGGAAAAAAATTCACATACTTGGCTAAAATTTGAAATGGCCACAATTCCATCAATATTGCTGAGAATTCCTATTATGACCTGCTTTCGGAAATGGAACAACCACTTTTCATCTTCTCATGTGGTAGAAATCCCGATCTAGGCACTGAAATCTCAGATCCATGCTGCAACTCTCCCGCTGCCACCAAAAATTCTGAAAAAAGAGTTGATTTTAAATCAACGATATCTCCCTTATCCGGACTCCGATTCGACTGATTTGTTTTTTGAATTTGGGTATTTTTTCACAAGCAATCTAGATCTGCAATTATATTTTGTAGATTTTGCACCAGAATGTAAAAATATGTGTCGCAAACCTGCCGACCCCAAAAAAATGTCTACAACACCACTGATTTTTAGATCAACGATATCTCCTTCATCCGGACTCCGATTTGGCCAAAAAATTTTTTTGAACTTGGGTATTTTTCACAAAGAATCCAAATCTAATTAGATTTTTCCCCAAAACGTACAGATCTGATCTGCAAACTTGCCGCCCCAAAAAGTTCCTGCCAAAAAAAAAAATCTCCACTTTTGCCCAAGAAAGTGCTCTGATACCACTTTTTATAGCTCTGATCCAAAAATATAAGATGATGCAAATATACCCAGAAATAATAAGATAGAAATGGATAAAAATGCTTCACTTTATTGATCAAACCCTTAAGGTGGGGCAACACCATACATTCACTCCTTAAAGAGGGAGAACACTCCACAAGCCATATGCCTGTCCATACAATAATCCTTGACATCCCTCAATGTGGAGTCTCTAGCCTCTATATAGGCCTCATACATACAATACCATGGGTCATTACCATGGTTCCCTCAATACCATATATCTAATACCATGGCCTTATTACATTATTGTTAACTACTTGTGGTTCCTTATATGATATGGGTTAACCACCTTATTTATTACTATGGCCCATCCCATTATTACATTATTCCCTTGGGTACCTCCCTTTGTATCCGATATTATCCCCTCTAGGTATACTACATATAAACATATGGCTTTGTTAGATCAAAACACAACCATCATAGATCAACATCATAAATCACATTGAACCATCATAAACTAGAATCATAGATCACATATAATTATCATATACCACAATCATAAATCACATGCATAATAATACTTAAATAAAATGATGATACTTATCCTTTCGTCAACCCTTAGCTTCTACTTTTGTATTTATTTCATATAAACTCAGGATCGGTTGCCACACCAGAAAAACACCTAGTGCCTTTTCCTTCACCATGTGCATATACACATGGTGCGCATCACACATATACAACTACACATTTCATACAACACCGTGAAATACATGCATCTACACCAATACTATATGTAACACATGTACAGAGTACCACATGTACATTGCACCACTTGAACAATGTGTGCACAACATCAAAGGTACACGACACCACCTGCACCATGTGTACACAACCCCACATGTACAATGCACCATTGTACAATGTGTACATAATACAACATGTACATAGTACCACAAGAATGACATGTATGTGACACCACACGTACATAACGACACACGCACAACATGTGCACAAAACCACCTGCACACAATGCCACTTGTACATGTACACAGTAGCACATGCTCACAACACCACTTGTACAATCATGCACACAACACCATATGTACAAAATGAATGCAACACCACATGTACATAACACTGCATATCCAACATGTACATAGCATCATCTGTATACAACACCACATGTACATAACACTGCATATCCAACATGTACATAGCATCATCTGTATACAACACCACATATCCAACATGCATAGAGCAACATATGCACACAACGCCGCATATGCATCATGCACATGGTATAATATGTACCTAGCACCACATATCCAACAACTACATGAAACCATCTATACCCAGCACTACATATGCAATATCCACACAACATTACATGCACATAACACCAAATATGCAACATGTGCACAAAAATAGTACCACACATCCAAAACCACACTCTCTTTACCAAGAAAACTTGCTTCGAGTGTCTTATCTATGCTTGTCCCAGCATGTTGCCAACCACACTACTTTCATTTAGCTATTTATCCCTCGGTATAACCTTTCCATAACATAGACATAATATAATAACGTAATATCAACTCATAACCACATGATACTAACCTTGTATATTTGTCACGACCATTCTTCCACTTGATTACTCATGAACCAAGAACCTCTTCATGTCATTTACCTACTGTTGACGGTGCTGGACCCGCCAACTTGTAAGGGGATCTCCTGAGTAAGAAGTCCCAATTAGACCTTAGACCATTTGGTGTATGATTCTGAGCAGTGAGTCGTAAAGAAATTCCTTCACCGCGATGTCGCACAGAGGCAAGTAAGATAACTCTGTCAGTAGCAAGGGTGTGACTGCTGCAGTGAGTCAAGGAAGGTCTATGAGAGGTTCCAACACAAGTGGGTTGAGATGAGTGTGAATATGAGTTCCAAGTTGAAAGGGACCAATCCCAACTCAGCTAGGAACACACAACACATAGGACACACATAGCTTCCGGCGGAGCAGTCCACTCGAATGTGGTAATCACAACATACAAGATAAGATAACACGTACAACACTCATGGATCAGTCCGAATGAGTGCAACGGTTGTTACAGCAAGGTTCATGTGAAAGGTCTGTCTGATGTCCGACAAAGTAGTTGACATGGACGAGACAACATTAGTAGCATATACAACACATTTCCATAAATGGATTATGCATTACAACAAATGAATCAATTCATATGTAGAACACAAGTTAAAGAAACATGCATTACAAGTGTTAAAAATCAGTCTTACAACAGATACAATACACGTGTGAAAACATGTTGGCTCTTATTATATAAAGAAGTGTAAGTTCCAATCATACAATACATCGATGTAAACCCACTAGCCCCAATAATGGAATGTTATAGCCACATCCGCCTGATCCTCCAAAGAGATCAACTAGCTCCATGTAGTGGCGAAGCCAAGCCGCATTACAATATTGTCCAAGCTCTCTCCAAGATAGTCTTATCAGAAGCTTAGCTGACCAAAAGCCTTTACAATATGTGATGAGGGACTATTGATAGCAAGGGTGGGGTGACCCTTGAAATTCCCCTTTGTGACATTTCAACTACCCTCATGACCCTTCACCTACTCTATGACTGTTATATCCAACTATTGACACTTGACTTACACTTGACGTGACTCAACATTACAATGCACATGTACTTATAAGAGACAATATTGCTTGAGCAAGCGATGCAAGACATCACTGACACTTGGTTCGTTGTGATGTCTTTGACATGCTTGTGATGGTGATGGTGGTGAGCTGATGCCAAGATTGGTCATCTGTGATGGTGTGCTTGCACCTCATGGTGACATCTTGCTAAGGTGACCTCTTGCCTCCTTTACAACTGGTGCATTGGTTTTGCTCCTTCATCCAAATCATCCTCTAACATGCGCATGGTCTTCTTGGGTGTGGTTGAACCGAAACACACTAATGCATAGTGTCCATGTTGATATTCAAGTGTGTGCTGGTGGTCATGCACATCAACTTGCCGAAGTACATGTTTAGCTCCAGTTGGACTTGATTTTTTGTCTTCGCCCTGGTGAGTGAGCTAAATGGGTTGGGTTGCATGCGTGTGCACAATGACATGCATGATGCTGAATCCCTTGCATGTGATCACCAACACCGCTCACCATGTCTACTCCATGTTAGCTGCTGGGATGGATCTTTAACTTGTACGGTTGCAGTTTCGTCCGTGAGTGCACATTGTGCCCACTATTGTTCCTGATTCTGTTGCAACTCATTCGTCTATCTGTGTAGCTTCATGTTCTTCCTTGAGTTGCTACTTCAGCACATGAAACTCCTTCTTTGTTCCATTCCCTGTCTTTGTGCGATCTTCATGTCGTGTCGTCACCTCATAGCCTGAGTCTCCAAAGTTGATTTCATCATCAGTGGATTTGCTTGAGCTTGGAACTTTGTTCTGCCTCTGTGTTGTCAACAACCTTTCTCTTGCATTCATTCCATCCATTGCATTCACTGTGTTGACTGCATTCGGTATGCTGCCTTTAGTTATTGTTCATGATGGTGCTCGTTTTGATGTTGTTGCTGTCATATCTTGATGTCCTTTCCTACGAACAACTTGATCTCTTCATGAGTAGGCAGCTCATAGACACTTGACCAACTGCATCTCCAGGTGTGCTCTGAACGGTGTCTTTGACTCTACTCTCTTGGAAACGATTGTACCTACACTTTTGAGAGGGAGGTGAGCACCTGCAATAACTGGGGACATGGAAACACTCATGGAAAGAAATTTGTCAGTCGAAAACCAAAATGAACTTGAGAACTGACTTGCAACATACCTGTGTGATTGATCATGAAGGTTGCACAATTTCAGCTGGGAGGTTGGGAGACCGACTACCAAGACTACAAAGGGCACAGTCTCAGTTGCTGGTAGACTGACTAACTGCTGGAACTATGCAATGCACAATCCAGTCTGGATGTTGACTGCTGGGATTGTGCAATGTGCAATCTCAACTGGTAATGGTTGCAGGCTCAGTGACTGCATTGCGCAATTTTCTTGGCCAGCAATCACTGTCCCTCAAGATTGCGCAAATCAGGCCTGGGGAACAACTACTGGGCAGAAATGCACATTTCTGGGGAGGAAGGCAAAGCCTTCCCTCTCAGGATTGTGCAATGTTGTCTTGGTGAGGCTCTTGGTGAGGCAGAGTCTAGGCCTCGGTTGGCCAGACTCGCCGATGGGCAACCGAAAGTGACTGTGAGTGCGAATGCATGGTGATACTGAGTGTAATAATAAGTGAAAGATCATCCATGAAAATGGTGAATGACAGATTCAGAAAATGGAACAACATGCATGTGGGTGAGGCAAGTCGTCGAATCGATTACCGTTCGCGAAAAATAGTTTCATGCATGCGGCAGTAGTCAAATGTTGACGAAAAATGAAATGGTGCTAGGAAAAGCTAATATACATGTAAACGATAGCAAGCGCTCAAAGAAATCAAACAAATAGTACTCATACAAGCGAAAACACAAAAAGAGACAGAAATACAACACAACGCATGGGAAGCGGGCTTACCCCAAAACAGTTGAGCTGAATGGGCCAAGTGCACCTAGATGTGATGTGAGATGTCATAGTTGCAAGGTTGATGTGAGGAATGAGCTCTACAGTGTCTGGTTGATGATTTTTGATAGTATTGAGGTTGTGACACACATGCCACAAATCTAGGAAAAGCGACACTTGGTGGGCAGTTTTTGAAATGATCCTTGCATGTAACCTCCAACTGCTAAACATAGATCCCTGAAACAAGGGATGCCTTTGTATGCTGCCTTGGGAGAAGTAGCCCATGCATGCAAGTCTGTTTCGATCATTCCTGGAGGGAACTGGTTAGCTCAGTTGCACATGCAAGAGGTTGTTCGACTGCTTGAAGGAAACATGCATTTTTTTGCTGGTAGCTGGGCTAACTGCCTAGGAAATTTGTGCAATTTCTGCGCAAAGCAGCTAACTGCTATACAAATTTTCACAAATTCCAGGCTCAACAACCCTACTTGGGAAAATTGCGCAATTTCTATTGGGAGTGTTGACTAGAAGAATTGCGCAATATTGGAGCCCAGCAGGCTGCCAGACAGGATTGTGCAATTTCTAGAGGGAAGGCTGGTTTCCCTCTAAAAATGTGTAATTTTCTATGGGAAGCTGCTTAGCCTATAGCTGGACCAAGTTCGGGTGAACAACCTGTACGGGGAATCCATCAAGTTGTGATCGACAGGCTGCCTTTGTGCAAGCAAAACACTAAAGATGATGAACTTGACGAAGCGAGGCAAGCTGCTGTGAAGGTTTGAAGGGAGGCTCCAAAATGAAACAAAGGAAAAATTTTGGAGGGTGGCTGTAGTCGCTACAACACTTGGTGACACACTGGTAGAACTCTAGTTCTCTGAATGGACCTTGTTCGTGAAAAGAAAGTCTAACACCTCCATAAGTATTGTTCATCTCTCAACTCATCTTGGTCTCACACTAACTTGATTGTAAGATGTAGCATCCACCAAGATCTTGGTCGATTGACACACATTCCAAGCTAAGGCAACACAATTGTTTCGATTGGGGTAGAAGGGTATATTGGTGCATAAGCAGTCTAGTCGTCAGAGTCTTAGTTTCATCTCTAGTGTTGCTCCACTGCCAGCAACCCTGGACAGTACCCTAGTAGAGTCACATAGGAACACAAGCATGGCTCTGCTGCCAGCAAGCCTAGTCAGTACCCCGGTGGAGTTACTTGCATCACCTCCCTGCACAGGAAGCCTTTCTCTTATTTTTCCTTATTCATTTTCATTTCGAAATTTCTCCACTTCTATTTTTTCATTTTTCAACTGTGCATAGGACTTATTCATTTCAGAGGCAGAAGAGGGATCCCGACTTATTGAGAGTAGAAGAGGTTGTTCCTGGACAGAAGTAGTTTATTATACCTTTGACGTGCCTGTTAAGGTTTCCCCCCTCCCCTTAATCTACTTGATTGAGCTGATAAGGGTTAACCCAAAAACAACCGACTAGAGTAGGTGACACCAGTTAGCACACAAGCGTTGTGTTTTCACCAAGGTTCACTCCGAACAGTACGTATTTTCCATCGACGTATCATGAACTAACTGTAACAAGTTCTCCATAGAGAGGTAGGATGACATATAACCAAGTAGTGATAGCAGCACAAGGCCTCTTGTACTTTACCTAGCTTGCTTCAAGAGTTATACAAGGTTTCACGCGAAACTATCCTATGAAACGAAACAAGCAAACTAAAAAACAAAAAAGCAAAGCAAGAGCAGAAGAAAAAGCAAAAGCAAAGCAAGTAAGAAAACCATCAAGCAAGCAAACAAACAAACAAATGAAGAAAGTAAGCAAAAAAGCATGCAAGAAAATTGACTGAAAGCAAACACTACTCCTACTCCTAAGCTAACAGTGCATCGGTCATATCACATGAAGTGATACTTTCAATGTTGCCACCGGCACATTGGTTGACCCATGTTGGTGAAGGCATGGTTCACAAACAAGACAATTGTGTGAACCAACAAACAAAAAGGATGTAACAGTGAAGACAAACACACTCCGAGCTTACAAGTAACCATAGAACACATATGAGTGAAAGTGCATGACATGCATTCTATCATGTTGCCATGATGTTGTGTTGCGCCTCGTGTAGATGTTGAGTGTATGCATTCTCTTGACTATGACATGCAAGCTAACATGAGAAAGGTAGACCACTTTTGTTATGCATGTGTACTTGCTATGTAAGATTCCTCCAATGCATGAGCGATGGGATCATGTAGTCCAAGTGGAGGAAGTGAAATCTGTGTGTTTGGTTGATCTTCTATGCAAAGTAGAGAGTGATGAGGAGCCTTGAGTGTCTCAACAATTTCCTGACTGGAAGTGAAACCAACCTCAGGACAGCAAGGGGCTGACATAACCATCAGCTCAGGTTGAAGTGCCTTGACAGTCTCGGGGGTTTCGACCTCATGGACAGATAGATCATCATAGACCAGTGTCTTAGATAGATTTACTATGTATGAAAGAACATCATGATCATATGACGAAGTGAATAGATCATGACAACCAAGATCATAAAATTCAAGATGTTTTTCGGCATCCTCATGATTTGATGAATTGGGTAGAGGGGTAGATGAGAAGCAAAGATGTTTACCCTCTATTTTTTCAAGAAAGATAGATGACAGATTGGATGGATGTTTTGAGGAAGATGTGTCCTTTCTGCACTATAATGATAGACTGACATCCAAGGTGTCCTGTGAATGATTAGAAGTAGAAGCATTCGGAAATGAGTTTTCACACGAGAAACTAGCAATGGCAGAATCACAAGGGATGTCAGGATGAAGTGGATGAGGTGCAGCTGGAAGGGAGTCATCTTGCACCGCGGGCTCTTCTTTAGATCCCTGCACACACTGATCATAAATGATGGCACCGGTTGGCTACATAACACCAACTTTGTCGACAGCTTGATCCTCGTTCAAAGCAGTTGAGGAGTTCAGAATGGAAGAACACAAGACAATAAAATCCGGAGGATCAACAAAATGTGAGGATGGAGGTCGAGGGAACTAGTCCATGTGAAAACCAGCAGGCTTTCAGCCAACTATGCACAAATATTAAGAGAAGGTGGGGTGGGAGCATGTGACAATTCAACCGAGGTGTGTGTGTAGATCTCCCACATCACTCTGCGGTGGTGGAGTTGTTTGATTAGGTGAAGGTGGATAGTTACTTGTGACAGAAATTGTGCCTGCCTGTGACTGCGCAGCTCCATCACCGAAGTGCACTAAGTGGGGTTCATATATGTGAAGAATATACTCAAATCTTCCATCAAGAAAGTCCCAATCAATATCATCTTCTGGGAATCTGTGTGCAAGATTACAAAAGCGTGTGTAAAACTGCTCAACAGATTCATCGGGTGCTTTTCATAATTTCAGAATTTCTTTGTTGAGTGCTTGACGGTTGAAGTGATTGAAAGAATGGTCTATCTTTGTGACCAGATGAGAAAGAGAATGAATGGGTTTTTCAGGCAGCATGGCACACCAGTGCATTGAGTGCCCTTGAAGCGTGAAGATGAACAACGTGCGGCTCATGTATTCTTCAAAGAATCCATGTATTTCACATGAGCCTACAATGCCGACTGCATGCCTTACCAAGGCTACATAGCCTCCACCATCAAATGTTTAATGAGGCACGTTATCTGAGAGCCTTTCAAGGATGATGAAATTATTTCCATAAGACATACATTCTAGAAGAGCAACTCGGTAGTTAGCCATGATATATGTGTAAAGATTCAAAAGAGATGTGAGGACTCAACTTGTCATCTGACCCTCCTTCTAGCGCCAAAATGTTGACGGTACTGGACCCGCCAACATGTAAGGGGATCTCCCCAGTAAGAAGTCCCAATTAGAACTTAGAACATTTGGTGTAGGAGTCCTAGCAGTGGGTTGTAAAGCAATGCCTTGACCACGATGTCACACAGAGGCAAGTAGGATAACTATGTCAATGGCAAGGGTGTGACCATTTCAGTGAGTCAAGGAATGTGTATGAGAGGTTCTAACACAGGTGGGTTGAGATGAGTCTGAACATGAGTTCCAGGTTGAAAGGGATTAGTCCCAACTCGGCTAGGAACACACAACACACAGGACATACATATCTTTCGGCAGAGCAGTCCACTTGGATGTGGTAGTCACAACATACAAGGTAAGATAACACGTACAACACTCATGTATCAGTCTGAATGAGTGCAACGGTTGTTACAACAAGGTTCATGTGAAAGGTCTATCTAATGTCTGGCGGAGTAGTCGACATGGACGGGACAACATTAGTAGCATATAAAACACATTTCCATAAATAGATTATGCACTACAACAAATGAATCACTTCATATGTAGAACACAAGTTAAATCAATATGCATTACAAGTGTTAAAGATCAGTTTTACAATAGATACATACATGTGTGAAAACGTGTTGGCTCTTATTATATAAATAAGTGTAAGTTCCAATCTTAAAATACAGTGAAAATATGGACAAACTCATCAAAGAGGAATTACATGGAGTTCTCATAGCATATGAAATGAGACTTGATGAAGAAGAGGGTACTTCGCATCTAGAAATTGCGTTCGCTGCATCTAAGAAAACCAATAAGGACACACAACCTTCAAAGGCAAAGACCTGCCCCTGCAAGTGTGAAGAAAAAGAAGATGAGGACGAAGATTTTTCAGATGGAGAATATGCTTACTTTACGAAAAAACTAAAAATTGGTAAGGGAAAATTCAAAGGTAAACTTACATTGATATGTTTCGGTTGTGGTGAGGTTGGGAATTTCGTAGCAAAATGTCTGAACAGAAGTGATGGAAACTCAAAAGGAAGGAAAGTCTTTAAGAAATTCAACAAGCAATGCAAGAAGAAAGGATTCAAAAGGAACTTTCTCTCTAAAGAAGATAGCTCATCATCTAATGAAGACAGTGACAGTGAAGAAGAAGCCAATGAGAGAGTATTGTTTATGGCCAAGCACAATAAACAAGAGGTATCAAACAATGAAGAAGAAGGGTTAACCATAGAATAATTTTCTAAGGAGGCAATCAAGCTTATAAAAGAGGTCAAGGCTGAGAAGATCAATTCCAACACTCTTGAAGAACAAGTTCAGGGTCTCAAAATTGAAGTTGAAGAACACAAATGTATTGAAGACTCACTTCAAAAGAAGTTGGAAGAAAGCAACTGAGAAAGGGAAGTAACAGAAGCCAAAGTAGTCTCGCTGCATAGGAAGTGAAGAAGGGGAAAACTGTGCAAAACTATGCCAATAGCTCAAGGGCGTTAGAATAACTAATCAACAATCAACAATGTTACAACGACAGAACTAGCCACGGTTACAAAGGAGAAGAAGTAGGACCTTTTACAACAAAATACAATGAACCTATGAGATCTGACAAGCATGTAGACTTCATTGGACAAGATTCGCAAGAAGAGCCTTGGAAGAGAATCCCCTGATGAATATTTTCATCTAGGTACCAACATATTTTTCATGGCTATTGTTATTCTTTTGGAAAATTTTCTCATAAATCTATAGAATGTCGCACGTACCCCAGGAACCAATACAATTCCACGAGATCTGTCAAATATGAACCTCACAGGGCTGAACGAAACATCAATAGATTTGAAAATTTAAGATGTAATATTGAATGTTACAAATGTCGAAACTTTGGACACATAGACAAAGACTGCAGACTTGAAAATCCTCCAGAAGAATCTTCGAAGCCACAGAATGAACAAACATGGAGGAAGAAGAACACTTATAATTGTGCTCTAGCTGTCAAGGCTTAAAACAACAAAATGTGCGGTATGTTGATAGCGGTTGCTCAACGCATATGGCTGTAGATAGAAAGAAATTTATATCTTTGAAAGAGAAGAAGGATGGAACCATGTCCTTTGGAAATGATGGATCTTCACATGTTATAGGATCAGGTACTGTTAGTCTCGAAAGCAAAGATTCTCTAGCCAAGAATGTTCTATTAGTTGAAAACATGAATCACAATTTGCTCAGTGTTGGACAAATGTGTGATCAAGGACACACAATGCTATTCAACTCCACAAAATTTGAAACCGGGAAAGGCAGGTATGGTAAAATTGTGGCTACAGCAAGTTGAGCTCCAAATGACATATATGTTCTGAATGAAACAACTAAAGCATGTCTACTAGCTAAAGAAGATGAAACCTGGTTATGGAACAAACGAATGGGTCACATAAACTTTGACAATCTTATCAAGATAAGTAAAAAGGAAGTAGTACGAGAAATGCCTATTTTTCAAAACCTTCCAACACACTATGTGAGGCCTATCAACATGGCAAGCAGACAAAATAGGGATTTAAAGCAAAAGAACACTTTGCATCACATCCATTGGAATTGATACATACTGATCTATGTGGTCGTATGGGAACAAAAGGCTTATATGGATAATTATATTTCATGTTAATGATAGATGACTATGTTAGGGTGACAGCCATCAGTTTCCTAAAGAAAAAATATGAAGCATTTGAGTGCTTTAAGATATACAAGGAGTTGGTTGAAAATGAAACTGATTTAAAAATAAAGTGTCTAAGATCAGATAATGGCGGGGAATTCACTTCCAAATTATTTTAGCAATACTATGAACAATGTAAACTTTGAAACGGGAACTATTAACTCAAAACGGGAACTCTGGCCAAAAATCCCAGAAAAAAAAAACATCAAAAATAGTGTTGAAAACGAAAAGTGTTGATGTTGGAATAACACCTTCTTTTTCTAGGGTAAATTTTCAACATGTTTTAAAAATGGCAGTGAAAACCAATTTTTTGTGCAAAAATTGTCCAAAAAACACCCTCAAAACGAAAAGTGTTAATGTTTGAATAACATTTTTTTTTTAATGGTAAATTTCGTGCAAAAAACATCCTCAAAACGAAAAGTGTTGATGGTGGAATAACACTTTTTTTTTCAAGGGTAAAATTTCAACATTTCGAAATAATGGTGTAAAAGATTTTATCATGACTCTGAAAAACATTAAAAATTCAAAAAAATAATGAAAACATAAATTAAAAATTAAAAAATTAAAACAATGAAAAAACACAAAAAAAAATAACAAAACATAAATTAAAATATATACTAAAAACAAAACATAAAATAATAAAAAACAAAAAACAAATAAATAAATAAATCAATCATAAAAAATGTTAAAAAGAACAAAAATTAACCTATAAAAGATAAGAATTAAAAAAATAAAAAAAAAAACTAAAAAATTATAAACAAATAAATAGTAAGAAAAACATATTTAAAAGAAAAATGTAAAAAAAAAAAAAAAATTATCTTGTAAACCATAAAATAATTTGGCCAAAAAAAAAAATGAAGAAAAAGAAGAAGAATTAAGTAAAAACATAAAATTTTTAAAAAACATTAACAAAATACTGAAAAAAGAGAAAATTAAAAACAAACTAGATTCAAAAAAAAAAAAAAAACCAAAACCAAAAAAATAAATAAAATTAAAGAATACTAAGATTAAGATTAAATTTTTTTTTAAAAAAAACCTAAAAAACAAAAATATACTCAAATAAAAAAAATAAAAAAAATAAAATAAAATAAAAAAAGAAAAAGAAGTAAAAAATATATATGTATTTTCAAATTGAAAAAAAATAAATAAATAACAAAAAAAACAAAAACCATTTAAATTTAAAACAAAATATTTATTTTTTTTATTAAAAATTAAAAACATTTAAAATTTTTATTAAAAAAAAAAACAATTTCAAATCAATTTTAAGAACAAATAGTTTTTATTTTAAAAATATATATATATATTAACCCTACTTTTTAAAATAAAATTTTAATATATTTTTTTTAAACAATTTTCTTTTATTAAAAAAAAAAAAAAAAAAAAAATTGACCCCCACTGCCACCTAGCCGCCCACGGTGGTGCACCCCTGGGCAAAGGAGGCTACATGGAATCTCCCCGCCGCTGCCCGGCCATCCATGGTGGTGCGACCTTGGGCGCAGGGGCTACATGTAGCCTCCTCCGCCTAGGGCTGTGCCACCATGGGCGGCTAGGTGGCGGTGAGGCGATTCCCCGTATCGTCCTGCCACTGCCCGATTGCCCATGTTGGTGCAACCCTAGGTGGAGGGCGTAGAATCAATTATATATATACATTTTATAATTTTTATTTTTTTTTAAGTTTATTTTAAAAAAAATGTGTATAAATTAACTATAGTTTAATTTTTTTCTTTTAAATAATTCTTTTTCCTTTTTAAGTTTTAAGTGTTTAAATTAAAAAAGTTTTATTTAAAAAATAAAAAATTAAATGTTTGTTATTTAAAAATAAATAAAAAATCGGCGCATATTTTTTTTTGTTTTTTTGTTTTAAATAAAAAAACATTTATTTATTAAAAAAAGTTAAATGTTTATTTATTGGTTAAATCAAACATATATATGTTTTTTTTTTAATTTTTAATTTTTTTTTGTTTTTAAATAAAAAATATAGGGCTTAATAAAAAAAAAAAAAAAAAAAATTCTCAAAAACACATATTCCTTTTTAAACCTTAAATATTTTTTTTTGAATATATATATATATATAATTTTCATCTTCTTCTTCTTCTTTTTTTTTTTTTTTTTTTTTTTAATAATTTGATTTTATTTGCGTTTTTTTAGTTTTTTTTTTTTTTTTATATTTTTAATCTTAATTTTAATAGTTTTTTTTTTTGTTAATTTTCCATTCATTTTTTTTATTTATTTATTTTTCTACTTTTACTTAATTTTATATGTGTTTTTTTTTTTCCAAATTCCTTTATGGTTTATGAGATAATTTATTTTTTTTAACATTTTATATACATATATATATATATATATATATATATTTCAATATATATTTAAGTAATCAACATTAAAAAAAAAAGAAAAATAAAACAACTTGAAAATTCGTTAAGTAATCATGATTTCAAAAACAAATGGACATAATAAATTTTAAAGTGCAAAAAATAAGTCCTCTAAAAAAAAAGGTATGTTGCAACAACACGTTTCAAGATCAGCATGAAAATCACTAACATTTAAAAACAAATATTTATATTTAATACATAAGAAAATTAAAGTGTCAAAAACAGGCTAAAAAAAGAAGAAGTGTATTCTACATCACCACTCTTAAAAATCGGGTCACTTTTTTGCTACCTCTATGAAACGGGCAATCATATCGGTTTTTTAAAGTGCCAAAAACTATGCTGTAAAAAAATATGTGTATTTTGTATCACCCCTTTTCAAAATCGGGTCACTTTTTTGCTATCCCTACAAAAAGGGTAGTAGTATCAGTTCTCATTTCAAAGTTTACATTGTTTGTGACAAAAATGGAATAAAAAGACAATTTTCAACAGCACAAACACCTCAACAAAAGGGAGTTGTTGAAAGAAAGAACATAACTGTACAGGAAATGGGTAGAACAATGCTGAAGGACTCAAAATTGGATGAAAAATTTTGGGTTCAAGCAATTGATACGATAGTCTTCATTATCAATGGAAGTCTTCTCAGAAATAATTGCAATGAGACCTCATATGAATTATGGAAAGGAAAACTGGCTAATGTAAAATATTTCAGAATCTTTAGAAGAAAATGTTATATCAAAAGAGAAGATCAAAAGTTGCATAAGTTTGAATTTCTTGTTGATGAAGGTTTATTTGTTGGTTACTCACGCAAAACAAAGGCCTATAAACGCTATAATCTAAGACGAAAATAGATATTAGAGAGCATAAATGTTACATTTGACAAAGATAGTGTTCTAACGAATAATGGTGAGGATCTAGAATCTTTGAAGCTTGAGACAAAGTTTGAAAAAGGTACAGAGAAAATTCTAGAACAAGGAACAACTGTCAAACAGGAAGATGTAAATAATGATCAACAAGATATACAGGAACAACAACAAGAAGCTCCTCCAAAGAGAACAAAAGAATGGATTCAAAAGAACCATCCATTAAATCAAATCATTGGTGACATAAATGAAGGAATTGGAACAAGAAAAGATCGACAACTTCGTTCATCACAACAAGCTCACATTGCTTTTCTAGAAACCTTTGAGCCTAGTAGTTTTGAGGAAGCTAGCCAAAATGAACATTGGGTAGCAGCTATGAATGAAGAATTGGATCAAATCGAAAAGAATTACACTTGGGAATTAGTTCCACGACCAAAAGATAAAAATGTCAATGGGACTAAATAGGTGTTCAAGAACAAATTGAATGAAGATGCACAGGTTATTAGAAACAAAGCAAGATTGGTTTGCAAACGCTATGCAAAAGTGGAAGGAATTGATTTCGACAAAACATTTGCAGTAGTTGCCAGAATGGAAGCCATCTGGATGTTTCTTGGTTATGCATGCTCAAGAAAGATAAAATTCTTCCAAATGGATGTTAAGTCAACATTTTTGAATGGAAAACTAGAAGAAGTTTACATTGAACAACCTGAAGGTTTTTTACTATCAAAAAAAGAAGACTATGTTTGTAGGTTAAAAAAGGCTCTATATGGTCTCAAGTAGGCTCCTAAAGTATGGTATGCTCATCTTGACAGATATCTACGACAACAAGGGTTCAAGAAAGGTACTGTTGATAGAAATCTTTACGTACAAATAGATAAGGATAATTTAGCAATCGTTGAGGTATATGTGGATGATATAATCCTTGGTAGCAATGATGATCGACTAAGTAAGAACTTTTCTACAAATATGCAAAGTGAGTTCGAGATGTCTTTACTTGGTGAGTTGACATACTTCTTAGGGCTTCAAATATCTCAGCAAGAGAAAGGAATTCTTATATGTCAAGCCAATTACATCAACGAAATGCTCAAGAAATTCAAAATGGAAGATTGCAAACCCATCCTTACTCTAATGGTAATAGGTTGAAAATTGAGCATAGACGACTCATCTAAGGATGTGGATCAGAGGTTTTACAGATCTATGATTAGTATTTTTCTATATGTAACAACCCCCAACTAGATGTTATGAAAGCAGTTGGATAAGTAGCAAGATTCCAAGCAGCACCAAAAGAATAACATATTATTGTTGTCAAAAGAATTCTTTGATATCTAAAGGCCACTACAGAATATGGCTTATGGTATCCCAAGGGCAACAATCTCATTATTCAAGCCTTTATAGATGCAGATTGGGCAGGAAGCATTGATGATCGTAAGATTACTAGTGGAGCAACATTCTATCTAGGTGGTTGTCTTGTATCATGGTTAAGCAAAAATCAAACCTCAATCTCGTTATCTACAACGGAAGAAGAATGCATTGTAGCGGTAGCTTGTTGTACTCAAGCCCTTTGGATGAAACAAACTTTTCAAGATCTTCAAGTACAATTCAGTGAGCCTATTCCCATCTTCTGTGATAACACTAGTGCCATCAGAATCTCCAAGAATCCTATCATGCATTCAAAAACAAAACACATTCCGATAAAATATCACTTTGTTAGAGAACAATCACTGGAAAGAATATCAAATTCGAATATGTTGGTACAGAAGAACAAAGTGATGATATCTTCACTAAACCTTTACCTCATGAAGCATTTGAATATCTTCGCCAGAAGCTTGGGATTCTCCCAAGTTCTCATTAGATTTTCCTTATTTAGAAAATAAAGGGGGAGTGGAAGTGTGTATAGGTCTGTAGGATGGTTGTGTGTCAGGGGGAGTTACCCTTTTCCATTGATGTCAAAGGGCGAGAGAAGGAAGTAGGAATAGGTGCCCTGATTGCAAGGGTAGTACTTGTTCTGCCATCAATGCCAAAGGGGGATATTATTGATTTAAGGATAATTGGAGGTTGTCATTGATGTCAACCCAAGCAGCACCAGGGGCTACCCTGATCTTGCAAGGGAATTTTGACTTAACAAGTTACTCTATTTTGAGTCAAGGATCTCCTAGATAGATTCTACTCGTCAAGATGTTTCTGTTGATATATGGCACACCAAGTAATTCTTCACGGTTTGAGAGATATTCATGTTTGAAGTTAGTAACCAAGTTAGTGGGCTAAAACCCTATGGGGTTGTGGCATGGAACTCATAATGTGTTTTTTTCATTGAATAGTCATTAATTAATAATTTTTTAAGCTCCGAAAATCCTTCCAACATTCTCTATAGAAGACCCTCTCAACTCTATAAAAAGAAATCTCATATATCCTCCAAATGGAGTAATCGTGGAATTTTCAATATAACTTCATTTCTGCAAAGTCCTAGATTTTGGAATTAAAACCCATTTGATTTACAATCCTGATGAATTTTGTGACCGAATTTGATATCTTGGTCCACTACATTTTCGGAGATATGATCTGTGGAAGTTAGGGTGTTTGCAGGTTGCCTAATTTCATCTCAAAGAAGTGACCTTGGGAAAATCATCATAACTCTCTCTCTAATAAGAGGATTGGAATTCTGTAAAAAGTGGTGCATAATGCATGGACTATAGTTTTCTGTGTATCCATTTCAGAGTTGAAGGAGTAAATAGTGACACGTGGTACGTCGTACAAGTTCTCTCTACTAAACTAGTCCATAATTAGGTCATTGTAAGAGATTGAGCATAAATTTATCTCGAAGAGTGCAAATCGGGTTAGACCTGTGGCATTGGAAAGAAGACTTAGAGGGCTTCTACAAGATCGAAGGTCACATGTTGGAGATCTGAAATCGCAGGGATACATTAGATTAAATATCATGCTCCTAGAAGGCAAGAAAAACTAGATCAAGTGTTATCAAGGGGTGCAAAGGACCAGACTTTCTAGGGCAGGAAAGAGCAAGGTGCAGCAAAATGATGCAGAAGATGTAAGCTACCGGTAAGTATCTTATGTATATGCATGTTCATCTCTTAATTTCATTAGTTTCTTTTTATTCTATTTTGTTGTTTTTATTTAGCACTGACATATGTTCTGCAGGATGAGGTAAGTTTCACTATTAACATGTCATGGGTATTTCCTTGAAGACTTTTTGCAGGTATTATATATTTATCAAGAGAAGACACAATGCATAATCTAATCTTTTGAAGAGTGAGAAAGGGTAGCATGGCAAGGGAAAAAATCAAGGTGCAGAACAACAACAAGAAGTTCACCATATGAAGTCTTCAAGTGGGAAGCACTGCATACAGTCATTGTAAAAGTATCATTGTAAAAGTTGTACAAGTGTCTATCTGCCAAGAGTTGAAGAGGCAGTGTTGGGAGGTCTAGGATCATCATTAAGTGGTTGTGCCATAGTTGGGGTTATGGTCTAGTATGTCTTCTTCTTCTACAACATTCTATCTCATTGTAAAGTGGACCATTTTCCCTACTACGGGAGTCCATTCTTCTTTTATTATTCTATAGGGAGGTAGGGTGGTTCTAGGCTGGTGCATGAAGTCACCAACAAGTTCAAGCCTGTGAAAACTTTAGGGTGGTAGGGCGGTGCTAGGGTGAGTTGTAGCTCATTGGGTGTTGGAGCATCCATTCAGTTGACTACTAAAGAATCTCATGCATTGGCGCATCCATCCAGTGGGAGATGGAGAAGAGTGCTTTTCTAGATTCTAGGAATTTGGAGCTTTCTTATCAATTGGAGTTGAAGATTAAAGAATTACTAGAAAATCATTTGGTGGTTTTTGACTTGGAGGGGGTTTTCCACCTAAAATTTTTGTGCCTCCTGTGTTCTTTTATTCACTTTTGTTACTGCATAAACATTAATGCTCTGAAAATATTTAAAAGTGATAATTGCTAAGGAATATTGATTCACCTCCCCCTCTCAGTATTTTCCAATAGCTCTGCAGAACTCCATTAACTTCCTCCTCTTCCCAACCAATTACCAAGACTCAAAACATAAAAGTCAAGCCAAGAAACAAACAAGAAGAACATCATGAAAACCAATAACAACATGACACCACAACAAAGTGGCATAGTTATGCACCATACACAATAAAAATTACAAATCAAGTGCAACAATTCAAAAAATATGATTTAGGTGGATATTGGTGGCCGCCCGCCAATTCCACTTGGACCCCGACCATTGTTTCTTTCAATTTTTCAGTTTCCTTAGTTGTAGCACAATTTACTATTTTTAGCATTTTTTCGGGTCCTAAACTTCTGGAGTTGTTTTGAGGCCATAAACGACATTTTTTTGGCAATCTACTGCCATCAATTTGTGTCTAAAATCATCTTTTCCATCATATTCCTCAGAGAGATATTTCCAACGTGTTATCATGCGCATCAAACGAAGATAATATGACCAAGTCGCGACCCCGGGAAGTTGGCTGTCCAACTCACTCCAACGGGGCCCGTAAACTCTTGGTGTTACATCTCTTCACATTAGGGTTTTGGTTGCTTAGGGTTTGCTCTTATTGTTCAATAATAAAAAAGGCCCTTGATCCTCATTGGAACACAGTTCAGAGGCATGTAGCCACCACATCTCTTCTCAAAGATAAGCTGCTATCACCCAAGCTAGTCTTATTTCCATTCTGTTTGTAAGCATATTTCAGTATTTGATATTAATGAAATGAAGTGTTATTTCTACTACATCTTTGTATTTATGGTTATGTCTATAATTTTTTGAATTCCTATTTAAATCCAGATCAGTGGTATCATAGCGATCTGCTCTTTCTCTGTTTTTCTTTACATGTCCCCAACGAGGTCAGGATATAAGTGGTTAGGGCTTGAATTGGTTGAACCTTGCAAGACTAACCTTGCAAATCCTGACAACCTCCCATGGTGGATGAAAAGAAAGATGAGTCTGTTGGAGATCCTATCAAAAGCTTGCTCAAGGAAGCCCTCGAGCGACAAAGGAATTCAATGATGGAAAACTTTTCCCAGATCCTTTAGCGACTACCCAGGGGTGACACATCTACTTCTTATAGCTACTCTGGAAGCACCACACCCTTTAAGGTACAAGTTAACTTTTACATTCCCATATTTGAGGGTCAGATAGATGCAGATGCTGTAGATAAATGGTTAAATCTGCTAGTAGGATATTTTTCCATTCATGATATTTCCAGTCAGGAAAATATTAGTTTTGCACTTCTCAAAGCAGTTCCCCGTGTCAAGGACTCATGGGAAACCTACTGTGAGCAGAAGGATGAAAGTACAATCTCACTGCTTTCAGCCACATCCACTTGGAATTTTTTCAAGGATGCCAGCAAGGAGAAGTACTACCCTATCAGGAGCTATTAGGATAAATACATAAAGTGGACAACGATGCAACAGGGAAGGGACCAAGATGTACCGGAGTTTACCAATGTTTTTCATACCCTTCACACAAAGTTGGGTATCAAGCATTCTGAGAAGAATTTGGTTCTCAAGTACCTCGGCTACTCACATAGGTACATCCAAGACGAGATGGAATTCCTAGACATCTCCTCACTTGGCACGACAGATCGATATGCAGTCAAGATCGAACAAAAGTTTAAACAAAAGAAGCGAGGCTTTGGATCTATGAATCTGAAGCAAGGGAAAGGTGCCCCCAAACCATAGAACAAATGACAAATCCGAGGCGAGGTGGCGTAGGACAACCTGCCAAAGCCTCAAACAAAGAACCACACCCTGAAGCCGAAGAAGGACACGTGAAAATGGTGTGAGTTCCATAAGAGCTCCACTCACAACACAAGTGAGTGTCAGTCCAAGCAGTCACTGGTGGCCGAGCTAAAGGCTTCGGAATCAGATTCACGTTATGACTCTGAGTTAGAACCCGACAACTAGAATGACAAAGGGAAGAAGATTATCGAGGCAGAGCCCAATGCCATCATTGCCTCCACAAAGATCCAGAAGGAGGAACCCGAAGACCCAAAGGAGGAGGAGCACCTCTTCCACTCCTAGATGTGGGCAAAGGGTTCCATGCTACAGTTCATTATCAAAAGCCAGACCTAAAAGAACCTCATTTCAGTAGACGTCATGAAGTGGATTGGCTTACCGACCTCGAGACATCCACAACCATACACCATCGGGTGGCTTCACCAACGATGGGATTTTCGTGTGAGCCATAAGTGCCTCCTTCCATACAACATCAAGCCCCTCACCGATGAGGTATTATGTGACGTTACTCCCCTTAATGTTTGTGATCTATTATTAGGCCAACCATACTTATGGAAGCTGTTGACACCTAATCATCAGGATTGGGTGAATATAATGTAAATAAATAATAAGTAATATGAACAGTCATTGGGAGATGAAGTGAACAGTCTCTCCCTCATGTATATAATAAAGACCAACCTAAAGGAATATGATATACAAATCAAATTTTTTTTGAGGAGTTACTGCCTGGCCTGACATGGTATCAGAGCCAGCTCCAAAAATAGTTGTAACTCCCTTTTGCCTACTACGCTCTCTGTCCACTGCCCTTGTGCACTCTGTCTGCCATAAGTGATTCTGACCCATTCTGCACCCATTGCATAATTATTCTCCGCCCACTGCATAATTATATTCTGAGCGAACTGAAGGCCATCTCTGTCGTGTGTCAGGATGAACTGCTGAACCGTTGCTCATTCCATGCTACTGCGTTGAGAGCATTACTACTGATGCGTTGAGAGCACTACTGTGTTGAGTGCATGAATTGTCTCCATGACCAAGCTTACTGCATGAAACTTGCTAGTGCGTGAATCAAAGCCTCCGGTGCATGAATCAAAATTGTTGGTGCGTGTATCAAAGATCTAAGACGGTATGTTGCATTCGCTTCTATTCGGGGAGCCCAATGAGAACATTGCCATTGTGCTTTCAACAATCAATTCGTAATAATTGATTTCGATATTCAGCTGTGTGTTAAATTTTTTGAAGAGCTTCATATAATGTTACGTCTTACAATTAATTTCTATGTGGTCTATTTCTATCAGAGGCATCTGAAGTAATGACATTATTTGATGTATATTATTGATAAGTTTCAGTCTCAAAATCTGAATCAGTTTGAGCCATAGCTTGCTCCTTCAGATGGTTTGACTGTTTACGTTTTACTCCAGACACATCAAGACAATACAATGACTGTCATGGGTGCTATTCAGTGGCATGACAGTGTTTTGATGAACGTGTATCCACTGATTATCAATTGAGCAAATTCTTCTTACTAGGAAATGTTGAAGGATTGATTATTGCATGTAATGAGACCACAAAGTTTGATGGAATATCGCTTTGATAATGGAGTGCCAGGAAACGTTGCAGTGTTCATTAATACATTTTTTTTCCTTTGTAATTTTAAATTTTTTTTGAAGGGTTGCATTGGGTGATCAATGTAAAAAGAAACCGATATAAATTTTGAATAGTGTGATATATATCTCTGGGGTATTGACATTTGCTGTCAATTTGATTTTGTTGTCCAGTCATATTAGAACTATATTTTTTCCCATTAAGAGTAAAAGTTTTGCAGCAGAAGTTTTTTTTGTTACAGTATGCATTCAATCATATCCATCGTGGGAATAGTTCTCACTGGCAAAGAGAACTATCCTGAGTGGTCCCGGATGATAAAACACACACTCATTTTCAATGAGTTGTGGAAAGGAGTGTGTGTTGGAGACGGAGACAAAGAACCAGAACAGCCTACCTCAGACAAAGAGCTCGTCATTTGGGAAAACAAGAAATGAAAAGCTCATGCATTAATCACAGCATCTGTAAATGAAGAGGTGAGTCACCATATTTCACCATTTTCAACTGATTTTAAAGCCTTACAAAAGCTCAAAGAAATCTATGACTCACATTCTTCACTTGAAGTTGTTCAACTCATGATTAAACTCTTCACTCTTGAACTGCAAAATAATGATCCTCTTGCTCTTGCATCTGAAGTAAAGTCTATAATGCATGATATCAAATCCACTAAGGTTGAATTGGATATTCCTCTTATCACTTTTCTCAAGGCACTTTATCCTACTTACTCCAATTATCTTGAGTCATTGCAAGCAAATGGAAATCTCAAAGATATCACCTTTGACTCTCTTGTGAAAAATTTTGTTGAAAGAGAGAAAGATTTTGGAAAGAAGACAACCCTTAAATGTTCTGAAGAGGTTGTGAGCCTTGCTCAGAAAGAAAAGCATCCTGCTCAAGATTCTTCAAGAGGAAGAGGTGGTCAAAGAGGAAGAGGAAGATATTCAGAGGCAGGAGGGGCAAACACTCTCAAGGAGAAAAGGCAGATTTGCACTGCATACGCTGCAAAAGAAATGGATCACATGATGCCTCTACATGCAAGTTACCATGGGATAAAATTGAGCAGCAAAGAAACCAACAGAAAGGTAAAACTGATGATACAGACAAAGGTAAAGCACCTAAATCTTCTCATTATGTTGTGGCACAATGTAATATTGGAGTAAATGAAGATTTATTTAATGCTTCACTTGCTTCTTGGAAAAATGATTGGTTGCTTGATTCAGGAGCAACTTGTCACATGAATCGTAGAAAATATTTTTTTGAAGAATTCACTGAAAGTGTTGATGGAGCAGTATACTTTGCAGACCAATAAAAAATCAGGCCATCAGGGCTTGGCACAATCAAGCTTAAACTGCCTGGTCTTCCAGACTTTATTCTGCATCATGTTCTATATCTCCCACAAATTAAGAGAAACTTGATGCCCTTGGTGCAAATCTGCTAGCAAGGTCACTCCATTCATATGTTTGATGGCAAGCTTGAGGTAAGAAAAGCATCTGACCACTCACTTGTCATGAAGGGAATAGAAGAATAAAGGCTTCTCAAGCTGCAAGGTACCTCTACTCGTGCACAAAATTTCTCATAAAATTCTCATCATGAAGAAGGTAAACTTCCATCAAGTTTATTATGGCATGCTAGACTTGGACATTTGAACTATGACAGCCTCCGCTTGTTGAAGAAAAATGGTGTTGCTGGTTTGCCTACAATTCCTAGGAAATTTAAGCAATGTGATGCTTGCATTCTAGGAAAGCATAGCAAATAGTCTTTTCATGATTCACATTCAAGAGCACATAGAAAACTTGAACTCATTCATTCAGATTTATGTGGTCCAATGCCTATTCCTTCTGCAAATGGAAACAAATATATGATGACATTTATTGATGACTACACCAGAATGTGTTGGGTTTATTTATTGAAGAAAAAATCTGATGCTTTTCAAACATTCAAGAACTTCCATAAATGGATTGAAAATGATGCACAATCTCATATTGGGTCTATTCGCACTGATAATGGAAAATAATACACATCAAATGAATTTGAAAACTATCTTCGCCAACATGGGATCAAACATCAAACAACTGTGCCTTATAATCATCAACAGAATGGTGTAGATGAAAGAATGAATAGGACAATCTTAAATATGGTACGATCCATGCTCTTCTTCAAAAATGTAAAGATAATGTTTTGGGCTGATGCTGTTCTATGTGCTGCATATACAAAGAATAGATGTCCATCTAATGCTATTAGAAACAAGACTCCATATAAAATGTGGTATGGACATGTTCCTTCGGTAAAGCATCTTAGGGTCTTTAGTTCCACCTGTTATGCCTTGATACCAAAGGTACCTAGAAACAAACTTGGTACTAGAAGTCGTAAATGTATCTTCCTGGGGTATTCAAAAACCTCCAAAGCATATCGGCTCTATGATGAAGTAAATAAAAAGTTTGTTGTATCTAGAGATGTAATTTTTCTTGAATCATCCAAAATTGACAATGTTGTTGAGTGGCAACTTGATCGCTTGGATAGATTCGCAAAAGCAAAATCGTTTCAACAATTTGATAATCAGATTCCACAACTTGAAGGGGGGATTCCTATACTAGATCAACATGTGGAATCTTCTTCTGAAGAACACTCTCCCCTGCATGAAACTCCAACAATGGATGATGCTTTATGTGATGTGATTGACAGAATTTGGAGACCCAACCTTGATTCAGTCCCAACTCAATCAATGGAGTAGCCTGGACCATCTTAGAAAGGTCCCCCAAAGTAGCTGACAAAGACACTTGAAAGTGTTCATCCTGATGAGGTTGGAAAGATAGGAACTAGAAACTAAAACTGGCAAAATGGAGGTGATGTAGATGACTCTAATTCACTTGTTGATATGGATGTTTCTTATGATTGTCAATTGAACTTGACTACAATTTTGAACCAACTTCCTTCAAAGAAGTTGCTTCTCATGATGAATGGAAAGAAGAGATGCAAAAGGAGTATGATGCCCTCATAAAGAATGGCACTTGGAAGCTGGTTGATCCTCCATTAGGAACCAAACCAATTGGCTGCAAGTGGGTCTACAAGAACAAGTATAAAGTTGATGGCTTACTTGACAAGCATAAAGCTAGGCTTGTGGCAAAAGGTTTTGCACAAAAGGAAGGGGTCGATAATGAGGAGACTTTTTTCCCCACAGCAAAATGGGCTACCATCCAGACACTCTTTTCCCTAACAGCTTAGAACGATTGGAAGGTCCATCGAATGGATGTAAAAACTTCTTTCTTGAATGGAGATCTAAAAGAGAATGTTTTATGTCCCAGCCTAAAGGATTTGCTGTGAAAGGAAATGAACATAAAGTATGCAAACTTGTGAAGTCCTTGTATGGCCTCAAACAATCACTGCGAGCCTGGTATGAAAAACTAACTAAGCCTCTTCTGAAACTCAATTTCAAACATTATGATCTTGATGATGCAACTTTATTTGTCAAGAAAGTTGGCAAAAAATTTGTATATCTTGTGCTATATGTAGATGATCTTTTGATGACAAGGAATAATTAAAGCTACATTGCATCCATAAAGAAGAAATTTTGGAAAAGGTTTTGAAATGACTGATTTGGGCTATGTTCATTACTATCCTCGTATTGAAGTAACCCAACTTCTGAAGTCCATATTTCTTTCTCAAAAGAAATACATTGGAGATTTGTTGAATAGGTTTGGCATGATAGAATGCAATCCTCTTACTACTCCAATGGAACAAAACTTAAAGCTCACATCTATTGAAGGAAAAGAATTTGAGGATGCAACAAAGTATAGACAACTTGTAGGAAGTCTCAACTACCTAACTACTACCAGACCAGACATTTTGTTTGTTGCTGGAATCCTCTCCAATTTTATGCAAAAGCCTTGTGAGGGATATTGGTCTGCTACAAAAAAAGTTCTAAGGTACTTGAAGGGAACTCAAGACTTTGGAATCAAGTATACACAGGTGGACGACTTCAACTTGATTTGATACTTTGATTCAGACTTCGATGGAGACAAAGAAACTAGGGTATTTACTTCAGGATATGTTATGAGTCTTGGATCAAGAGCTGTCTCCTGGAGATCACACAAACAATCAGTTCCAGCAGATTCCACAACAGAAGAAGAATACGTGGCAGCAGCTGAAGCAACAAAAGAAATTGTGTGGCTCGGGAAAATTCTTGAATATTTGCAGGTAAAACAAATACAATCAACTCCACTGATGATTGACAATACCTATGCAATAAATTTGGCCAAGAACCCAAAGTTCCATGATCGAACAAAGCACATCAATACCAAATATCATCTGATTCTACATCATGTTGAGGCCAAAACAATCCATCTCCATCATTGTTCCACTAATGAGAAAATTGTCGTCATCTTCACCAAAGCACTTGGAAGAGAAAATCTTGAACGATTCAGAATGATGCTTGGACTCACCAACATTCCTTGAGATTAAGGGGGGGAATGTTGACACCTAATCATCAGGATTGGGTGAATATAATGTAAATAAATAATAAGTAATATGAACAATCATCGGGAGATGAAGTGAACAGTCTCTCCCTCATGTATATAATAAAGACCAACCTAAAGGAATATGATATACAAATCAATTTTTCTTTGAGGAGTTACTGCCTGGCCTGACAGAAGCGACATGTTGTGTATGAGTCAAGGCCTCGTTCTATTATTGTTACTTGTGAAATAAGTGGTACAGGATACTAGAGGTAGCACTGCCTACTGCCATCTCTTTGGTTACTGCAAAAAAATGCAGTAAGCTCATTTCCAAAACCGGGAAATTTGTTTTCATGATGATACACCCTCAGGGAAAGAAGAAGATGGTGGCCACGACCTTGAGACAGGGCCCCTCCACACAGAAACAATGGATAGATAAGGTTGTGGAGGAGTGCGAGGACATCTTCACCTCCCTCATAGGAGTGCCTCTACACTGTCAGGTTAAGCACTCCATCGATCTGACCCCAGGTGCGCCGCTGCCCAATGGACAAATCTATCGGTGCTCTGTTTTTGAGAACGATGAAATCAAGAGGCAGATTCAGGAGCTATTGTAGAAAGGTCATATGCGTCTGAGTTCATCGCCTTGTGAGAGCCCGATCATGTTGGTACATAAGAAGGATGGGACTTGGAGAATCTGTATTGACTATTGGGCGCTGAAGAAGATCACTGCCTGGAATAGGTACCCGATCCCACAGATTGATGACCTTCTAGACCAACTGAAGGGGGGGAAATATTTCAGCAAGATTGACTTCAGGTTCGACTATCAATAGGTACCAATCGAACCCTCCAATGTGTGGAAGAAATCCTTCAATGCCAAGGAGGGCCTTTTAGAATGGTTGGTCATGCCTTTTGGGTTGACGAAAGCTGCTGCAATCTTCATGAGGTTGATGGATGACATCTTGCAGCCATTCACCAACTCATTTTTAGTGGTATACTTGGATGACATCCTGATCTTCAGCCAGAGTTGGGAAGAGCACCTCCACCACATCCGACAGGTTCTCTAAACACTACAACAACACAAGCTCTGTGCTGATTTGGAGAAATGAACTTTTGGCATGACCCAGGTTTAGTATCTGGGATACATTATTGGTGAACGAGGGGTGCATGTGTATCCATCAAAGATCTAAGTCATTTGGGATTGACCAGCCCCAACCACTCTGATAGAGCTTCGTAGCTTTCTACGTCTTGCCAATTTCTATCGCAGGTTCATGTTGGGATTCTCTCATATCACTTGGCCCTTGAGTCAAGTCACCAAGGGAGTAGAAAAAGCAAAGTTATTTTGGTCTGAGTCTCAAGAGAATGCGTTTGCAAAGTTGAAACATCGCCTCTACTCTACACCAGTGCTCACTTTACCAAACTTGCAACAACCATTTGAGATCGAGACAGATGCCTCTGGCTACGCTATTGGGGTAGCCCTTACTCAACAAGGGAATCCAGTGGCATATCATAGTGAGACACTTTTAGACACAGTTCGAAAGTATCCCACTTATGAAAAATAGATGTATTCCATTGTGCAGGCTTGCCGACAATGGAAGCATTACATTTTGGGGAAGGAAACAGTCATTCACACATACCACTGACCCCTATAGTTCTTACAGACACAAGGGAAGTTGCATAATGATCACCATCAATAGTGGTCCACATACCTGCAACAGTTCAATTTGAATATCAAGTATTAGAAGGGTAGCACCAATAATGTTCTAGACTACCTCAGCCGACCACCGATCATGGCATTAACCACCATGCTCAACTCTTGGGGGCATGATACTTCTGATTGGTCACTTCTCTACCAAAGCGACCCAGAGTTCGGCCACTCATAACAGATGCTCTTGGAGGGTCAGCAAGTTCCATATTTTCACCTCTAGGATGCCCTGCTATGCCACTTGGGAAACCTTTGTGTTCCTTCAAGCGAGCGAGCCAAGATGATTTTGGAAGCACACTATGGTCTGGCCACTGGGCGTTTAGGGGTCGAGAAAATAGTGGAAATACTACAAAAGTATTTCTACTGGCCGAATCTTTGACAGGATGTCAGGAAGTACATCAGATCCTGCACTGCCTGCGCCATTACCAAACCGACCATCAAGAAACAAGGCCTCTATACTCCACTGCCTACCCCTAGTCGACCTTGGGAATCCATCTCCATGGATTACATGTTGGGCCTTCCATCTACTAAGCATGGAAATGACAATGTTTTTGTGGTTGTTGACTGATTCTCAAAGATGGCGATTCTGGCAACCTGCAAGAAGTATATCACAGCAGAAGTCACTACTAAACTCTTCTTTAAATGAGTGTGGGTACACTTTGGGATCCCACAGTCTATCATCTCAGATCGGGACAACAGGTTCCTCAGTACATTTTGGTATAGTCTCTGGTCAATGCTTAACACCAAGCTCACTAAGTCCATAGCTTTCCATCCACAAACTGATGGCCAGATAGAGGTCATCAACAGGATGATCGTACACATTCTGTGCATGTACAACTCAAAGCATTGACTCACATGGGATGAGAGCCTTCCCTATGTCTAGCACAACTATAACCGGTCTCTCCACAGCTCGACTGGCCACAACCCTTTTCAGGTGGGCTTGGGATTCCAACCAGTATGTCCCATTGATGTGGCCATACCACTTGCAACTACTCAGGCAGATTCAGCTCATGTCTAGTCGGAAGCTGATAAGGAAAACAACTTAATTGAGCACATTCAACGTATCCTCCAGCAGGTCCATGACATTCTGAAGAAATCAAATACCAAGTACAAGCAACGACATGATCAACATCAGCTACCACACAAGTTTCGGGTGGGTGAAAAAGTTCAGTTTCATTTGCAGAAGGAATGCCTTACTGGAGCCTATCGTAAACTCAGACCACTCTGATATGGTCCTTACACCATTACCAAGGTTATGGGTGACAATGCATTTGAGTTCAAGATTCCCCCATTCCTTGGCCTGCACCCAGTGTTCAATGTGAATCGCCTTCAACCATATCCCACCATTGCTGGACACATCAGACATTGCAGAACAACTGACACCTATAGAGTTAATTCCAGATTGCATGGAGTAAGCCACAACTGATCGGATCATGGACAAATAGATCAAGAACACTCGCCAGTAGAATATCCAACTGTATCGAGTTGTCAAAGCAAGTCAATTCCTTCACCAGGGACCAAGTTCAACAGAAGTTTCCTCATCTCATGGAGGAACTCAACGCAATGGGGACCATTGCTTCGTAAGGGGGAAAGAATGATCCAGGTGGATATTGGTGGCCACCTGCCAATTCCACTTGGACCCCCACCATTATTTCTTTCAGTTTTTCAGTTTCCTTAATTGTAGCGTAGTTTATTATTTTTAGTAGTTTTTCGGGTCCTAAACTTCCAGAGCCGTTTTGAGGCCCTGAAAGAAGTTTTTTTGGAAATTTATCACCAATGATTTTTTTTGTAAAAACATCCTTTTTTTCGTAGTCCTCGGAGAGGTCTTTCCAACAGTTTATCATGTGTGTCACGGAGATAATATGAGTAAGTCACGACCCCGAGAAGTTGGCTGTCCAACTCACCTCAACAAGGCCCATAAACTCTTGGTGTTACATCTCCTTGGGTTAGGGTTTTGGCTGTTTAGGGTTTTCTCTTATTGTTCAATAATAAAAAAGGTCCTTGAGCCTCATTATAATTTAGTTTAGAGGCATGTAGCTGCCACATCTCTTCTCAGAAATAAGCTACCATCGCCTGAGCTAGTCTTATTTCCATTATGTTTGTAAACATATTTCAGTATTTGATATTAATAAAATGAAGTGTTATTTATACTGCATCTTTGTATTTATGGTTATGTCTGTAATTTGTTGCGTTCATGTTTAAATTTGGATCAAAAAACCAAAAGAATAATACTAACAATAGACACCATGACTCAATCCCCATGGTTCCTAAGGAAAGCTCAACTTGAGCCTTTTTCAAGATTTCATGGCAACCACTTTTGCCATGCAATCTCGTGCATCATACTGCCATAAACATATAAATTTTTGTGTATAATTAAACAGAACAGTACACCAATTACCTTATCTTTTTGTGCCAAACACGTTTCTTGCAACTAAACACATCCAAGCCATTTCTCAAGGGACTCCAATTCCCTTGACAGATCCACCTGTAACTAGAGACTAGCTAATATACCTGTCAAATACATGTCCATGAATATAGCACATATCCACATAATTTTAGACAAATCGAGGTTAAGAAGGCTTCCTGTATGCAAAGAACTCATTTGTTTGGTATCAGGGTTTACAATCATAACCAAAGGAATTCTTTCACAATTCCTTTCATTTACCATTTTACCTTGCTGCAATCGAGGCTTACTATGTATTGTCACGTCACCCAATTGTTAGTCATACAAACACATCAAATATTACCTTATCACACTAATACCAAGCATGTTTCCTGCAACTTCTCGAACATGTCAACCACATGTTCCAAATATCAAGACAATCATATCTATAAATTTGAAATCAATTTTTACAAACAATCATGTCATATCCCATAGTCATTAGACATAATGCTACAATTTTCAACTACATTCAAGTACATATCAACTGTCTCAACACATATGTGTTAGTACAATCATCTTAAAACAAGATCATTGTAACACATACTCATATTATGAAATTCATCAAACATTCAACCAACTTGCAACATACCATGTTAAATAAATTAACTAGATGTCATAAGCAAACTCATACCTTATTGTATCTCAGGGGAGGTTATCTTGTCTGTACATTCAAGCTAGTTAGCATGATATAACTTCATGATATATTAACCCAAACATAAGTAAGATCATGATATCCAAATAGTCACTAGCTAGCATGTTTACATCATAAATCATACACAATTATCATTTGTGCATAGCAATGGCATATGTACGATCAGTCCAGATTAGTAGAACACAATGCAACACAATAAGTCGACTCATACCTTAATATCACAACCATAACCATTTGTATAGGTCAAACTAGGTTAACAAAATACATATAACATCAAGATATTAATGTAATTACTCTAATCACCAACTTACTAGCGTATAACAACAATAAGCTATATATCATGCTCATAAACAACATATAAGCTAATCATCAAGTTACTAGTATATAATGACAACACGTTAACCTACCGTGCTCATCAACAACATATAAAATACTCATTAGGTTATCTAATATAATACTACAATCGTAATGCATACAACTACATGTCACTATCATTCTTGACTCTCTGACACATGTGCATATAACTACACTAATCAACTAACATCTATCATGAATGTAACCATACCATCAAAAGAAATTTACATACACCTAATGTATATAAACATAATGCATATAAAAATCCTTCACTTACTTACCTATATTCCAAACATACAATACTTGTATGACGATCTTCTCTTACCCCAAAGTCCAATGTTGCAACCTCATTATGATGATCTGCATCTCTTACTCTATCTCAGCCAACACATTAGCATCATAACATACCAATATCACCTTGATGACCTAATTGCATACCATGACTTTACAAGCATGTTTTACCCACTATTCATGCATAATTGTAACCAAGAACATACATGCATAACAACTTCATATAGACATATAACTCATGATTACCAAACCATATACACATCATTCTAGGTAGAGTCTAGTCATCAATGCAAGGCCATATCAACAATATATGCTATGACCTCATGCATGATAACAACCATTACTCCATTGTACACATTGCCACATGCAACTATCAACATGCATAAGCAATGCATAATCAACTACACATACACTTGAAAGCATACAGTCGAGAATAAGCAACCAGTTCTAGAAACCAACCTACAAGACTGATACATGTAATCAAACATACAAGAATGTAACCTAACATACATAGATGTAATAAATCTGCATATAATCATGTAACCAGTCATATAATTTTGACGATGCATTCCACAAAATCAACATCAAGCTCCTCATGATAACCTTACCACAATCATGATCAACATGATGCAATGCATCAAGCACATGTAATGCAAGTGTAAGAGACACACATGCAACCAACATGCATGCATGACCAAGCACCTTCACCCAAGGAGAGCACAACTCGCTCTAATACCAATCTGTAACACCCACTCCTCCCGGGTCCACCCAAGTAGCTAACTAGTGAGGAAAACATATGACGAGAGAATTTACTATAAGGGATTCAATCTCCTTGTTGACCTTAACGAAATGCAATCGACAAAACTCATCAAAAAAACCCTTCCACATCAACAATTACACTCGGAGGAGACATGTAAGATACTCAGACATCCTATCCTTGGGTCCCAATGATGTTTTAAGCCTCTTAACCCAAATTTGTTGTAATGATATCGGCAAGACAATGACCAACAACTCAAAGTCACTCTCATAGGCCTATGTGCCAGTGACTATGAATTTTTCTCAGTAGACCTATGCCAGCGACCCCGAGATTTGTGCCACATTTCTAGTCGAGAATCCCGGCCTCTACCAAGAACTTGCTACAACCTTATGAATCCATCAAAGAAATCATAACAATGCTGATAAATCAAAAATCAACCCTAGAACTAGGCCTGAGCATCCCCAACCGAGGCTGACATTCTGTCACACTTGGGATCAATGGAACCTACAGGTCTAGGATACAAGAGAGAGCATAAATTACTGAAAGAACTTATGAAACAAAACTAGAAGGATCACCTACTTCTCCATTGAGTTATCATACCATCAATTATGTCTTGCATTCATCCATTTAACAATTATAGGTAAATACATGAAATCACCATGACATGAACCAGCGACATATCCAATCTTATAACCAACATTAAACAATATAAATATTAGAGATATGATAATCATTAAATCCACATATAAGCAAGTACAAGAGTAAGAGAACTTAGCTTTTATTAATTGCAGGAAAATCTAACCAGGTTTGGGACTTCCATGCACCACCCGACCATAGACATGGCTTAACCAAATCTCTCTTTCAGACAGTCACCCCCGTGCCATATTCCAAGCATGAATGTGGGATCTCATAGAACATCCAATCCAAGAACAACTAAGGGAATCCATAGGTTAAACCACCTCCACCCTCAACAAACCATGATCACACCAAAAATATTGCTCCGATCACAACAGAACGAAACTTGGAATGCCATCTAGAATCCATCACTATCCTTGAGGAATTTTCTATCTCCTTGTCTCTTAGGATTTATTGCAATCCAATCTCAGATCACTAGGCCCTAAACCGAGCCTTCTCCCTTAGTATTTACTATGTATCCTACCAAAACCGGTCAAGGGATTCCTAGGCCTTTGGCAATGAACATTGAGACCACTTTTGCCCTATATTCTGAAATCCATTCGGAAAACTAAAGATCAAAGCCAAAATAAACATCCCGACACCATGAAATCCGGAAAAAGGCAAGGCTAGGCTGAAAACCACTATCATAACCCAACAAAACCATGCCACCGATAGCAAGAGAACCATATACCAACATGCAAATCCATGCATGTCCAAACCATCTAGGGAATCACACATACAAAAGGTTACCTGCAAGTATTCCTGTTGAAGTTGCTTGATCATGTTCTTCTTCCTTGATCCTTTCTTTCCCTCCTTTCCCTTTGCTTTCTTTTCCTTCCTTGATCTAAAGCTAGAGTGCTCCAAGAAAACTCTATGTGACCAAGAGTGAGAGAGAGAGAGAGAATAATGAGAGAGCTCCAAACTTAAAGTGAAAAAAGGTTGAATTGACCAAACTTGAGCCAAGATCTTACACTTCCTAAGAGCTTGATAACTGATCCTCAGAATCCTTTTTAATAATGAGGCCTCCAGTTTCTTCATTTTCCATTATTTTCCTTCAATTTCCTCCTCACATGCAACCTGTGACCTTTCACCTTACTTTTCTCCTATTTTCCTTTATTTTGATAAGCAAATGTGCAAAAAATTATTTTTTTCCTTCTAATTCCTTTGCCTTAGCCTTTTCCAATTTTCCTTAACCAAAACACACATCCAATGATGCTCGTTAGGATATATTCTCCCAACATTCAGCTTGGAATACGTGCCCCTTAGCCAAGGTCTTATTTCTTCCTTTATTTACATTATTACATGGAATTTTCACCACGACTATTACAATATCATGGAATGTGAATGTATGAGATAAGGAAAATTTTAGGGGCTAATATTCATAGGTGGGCTAATTTTCCATGTTTTTTCCAAAAAAAATGATTTGCCGATTTCCATTTTTTCTCAAAATAATTCGCCCAAAATTTATAGTATAAAAATATTTTACCTTGAAAATCCCCAAAATTTCATATAGATTGATGTAAAGTAATTAGAAATCTAATTATTAAAAAAGAAACATTAGATGTTTTACAATTTTCATACTAGGGATTAGTATTATTCGCCGAAGTTTCTAAACTTAAAAAAAAAAAAAACTTCCATTGTTAAAATTTTCCCTGGTCCGAGATGGAAAAGTTGGGGTAACTCAACATTCTATTGTTGACATTGAACACAAATTTAAATATTTCTTATTATTTATTTTATTTAATGTTATAGCCATACTTTTTGATGGAGTGGAAACAAGACATAAAACTTATTAAAAGGATGAAAGAAAGTTTTTCATATCACATTTTCGTGGGCATGCCCATCTTGAAGTTGATCCGTGAACTATCAAATGTGGCATATACATTGACGATTTAATATTTACATAATTCCTTTTTCTCTTGATTTCTTTTGAGTGCTTCGTTATAAAAAAACTTTGAATAAATCTAATCATAAGGAATTATTTCCAATGGTATATTTTCCAAATGTGGCATATACATTGACGATTTAATATTTACATAATTCCTTTTTCTCTTGATTTCTTTTGAGTGCTTCGTTATAAAAAAACTTTGAATAAATCTAATCATAAGGAATTATTTCCAATGGTATATTTTCCAAAATTCAACTGTAAGATTTTTTTGCAAGAATTTAAAGACATTAATGTGATATGATTTGATGTGATTTTTGTAGTTAAAAAAATCCCCTTGCTAATAAAATGCATGAAAATGTAATAAACTAAATAGAGTGGTGAAATTAGTATAATACCAAGCCTGAACTCAAAGCTATATTATTACAGTGGCATATCCCTATGTGTGAGATGTTAATGTTGTATCCTCATGGCTATTATATTGGCCATAAAAGTACTAAGGAATTTACGGAGGATCAATTCCCTAACCGTCTACTCAAAAAAGAACAATATAAGTGAAAACTATCTACTGCAATAAATATCATAGAGACAATTTATCAATAACCATGCAAATCATTATTCGAGTAATCAAGTGAAATAAAATAATTGGCATGCATCAAAATTTATCATTGAAACTCAAGTTTTCAGTAATACAAAAACTTATACAACATTTTTCTATGACAAAAAAATTAAAATAAGCTAATTCAAATAGTGATGAATCACAGCTAAAGGTATAATATCCCATTCAAATTTCCAAATCAGCTTTTAGTAACAGAGATACAAATTCTATATTCTTCCTTCAGGTATTGACCCATTTCTTCCTTTTATAAAAGATTGGTCCTTAGAAAATTATGATTGTCTACATTAACTATCGTCTAACATCTGAAGCCAATACCTTCTTCTTCTTGGTCTTAGTAATTGTTTAAGGTTGAATGGGTTCTAAAACTACCAGTTGAGAAAGATATTGTTTTAACTCGTCAATAACTAATTGAGCAGGATATAGTGAAGTGTACTCCAAGTTTGATGTTGTGGCCAATGAGGACCTTTTATTCCTCAATCTAGAAATTACCTACCACGTAGGATGCGGTATCCATGCATTCTCCTATAGCTAATGTCGAACTTAGCATATAGATTATAAGTCGAGAGTGGAAGTTTTTGTTGAATTTCAATGACAATCACTAGCATCGCAAAGTTACAACATTATTTTCCAAATATCAACCTTCTCTTATTACACCATTAATATCAAAGGAACGCTCTTGATCATTGTAATTATTTTCTAGCGCATCATGATAGATATTTTTTGTAAATCTTTATCCTTCTGGGTTCTAGGGTGGTGGAAAACCCAATTCACATGCCCTTGAGAATTGAATTTTGGAAGTCATAAGAGAAATATTTTATTTCTTTGCACTTTTGGTTTGCATTAGAAATTAATTGCTTTTTCCTTTGTTAAACATATATTCCATGAAAAAAGTGGTCTTATCAGTGATATTTAATAACTTTAAATTGTTTATAGACTAAGATTTAATGAAATTTGTGACATTCTCTACCGCTTCGAATTTGTTTCCTAGCTTCTCCTAGGTATTCCTGATTTGGATAATTAGGTTTCTTTCTAGGGACTTTGTATTAGTGAGGACTACCAAATTATCTTTAAAATAATTCATAACAATTTTGATTTTGTCCCATATACAATATATGGCACCCATCAGTATTTTTCAAGCATCAATTTTCTATTAGAGGGTCTTATTAAGTTCCTCATTACAGAAGCTCAATTATACTAATTGTTTATCCTTCTAGACTAATTCTGAATGATTATTCTTAATAAAGTTCATTTATTTTGTCCAATAAGGTCTTCAGGTCAATTAGTTCCTGAATGTTTTAATTGACACTTAGCTTGTAGTTGAGAGACCTATTTTCCAATATTAATGCTTTCTCTTGGCTATAATCAACCTCAATAGGGTTCACTTCAGTGTGCACCTTCTGTTTCTACAACTATTTAACAAGAGCTAAGGTTGCTTCATCTTTAAGGCATTTAATAGTTCTTTCTTGTTTGGATTTTATTTCATTGAGGATTTTAGTGTGATCCTTTACTTGAGCTTTTTCATTGTCAATCTTAGCCATTTCCCAAATTTGACTATATTAAATTGTAAATATATTCAATCTACCCTTCAATCATGATATTTCATTAGTCTTCTCTTTTAGTAAATGGTTTATAGAAGCCCTATCTTAATTAGAGACACCATAAATAAGTATTATTTTTTTCAAATTAGTTGCCATAAAAGTTTTGGCTTTATTGCTTTCTTTCTCTATTCTCAAATGATCTTCTGCCCTCTTAAGTTGTAATTTCGATTTCGTGACATTCCTTGAGGTTTATAACAAATATTTGACCATAACATCATGTGTGTGCTTGTGCCAATCTGTTTTATCTTTTCATAGGAGATTATCCAAATCGAAAAAAATTCAACAATTTCATATTCACCAGGCTTGAGTTGACCAGTTGATTTGTCTACTCTAGGCTTCATAACTACCATTTGTAGTTGACCTATTTTGTAGTGAACTAAATATAGTAATATGGATGGGGAAGGATATTCTTACACCAATTTAGTGTACAAAGATAACCTTTCTTAATCAAAGCCTCTTTGTTTCGGATTATGAATACATCTTTACCCCTGGTCCTCTCCTTGAAATACATATCTTGTGATAAATTTCTAAGTGAAAAAGAAATTCATTAGTAGAAAAATGAATACTTAATAATGTTTTATCGAAACGAGACGTTGTTTTCACTCTTCTGCTTGGAGGGAGTGGGCTATCAACATCCACCTTATCTTCAAGGGATTTTGTAGTAGTACTAAAATGTCTTGGGCTATTTTCCTCATATTTTGTACCAGCCACCTCGCTAGGCTCTATTGTAGAACTTTGAGTCGACCTAACTTTGTCAGCCACATATATTTTATCATTTTTGCAAGAATAAAAATAAGGATAAAATTTCATTGTAATTATTAGATTGTAAATAACCTAACTAGTGTAATATTTCCATTCTTCAACTTCTTTAATCATAAAAGTCATTAACATGTTTTCAATAAATGGAGGAGTTGTACAAGACTTAATAATAAAAGAGAACAATTTGGTGGGGATATCAAAAGTAGATTTATTTCCCTTAGATTTAAACTGTAAGTCATTTGAATGAATTCTTTGTCTAATGTACTCAAGAAAAAAAACTTGAGGGGTTAAATACACAAAGATATTATATGGCTTCACCTCAACATAATAGATTTTGATAATTTTGTAGCTTTGTTCAATGTACCCATCTGCACACTTTAATTTTTTATTCAAATGAGATTGAAGCTTGCATTCATAAGGAATTATTAGAGGAGGATGGCAAAAGAATGCACTAAAATCTCTCGACATGAATTTGTCAATGAATATCTAATAACCATAAGAATGATTACTGAATACTACAACCCTTGTCCATTCGAGAGAAAAATTCTCCTCCAAACTCATTTCTATGTTGTAACCATAAGTACTCAAAGTGGGAGGAATGTTGAGCTAACAGAAGATACCCAAGGTAAGAAAAATATCTAAAATTCCTTTTCTGTTGAAAATGCAACAAGATGATGGAGCTTAGTGAAAAGAAGTCGCTTCACTAAGTGGGCCCACAGGCTATTTTTGGTGCAAAGTATATTTTTAGACATATGGATCATGGTCTATGAGTTGCAGGATGCTATTTATGGATGATTGGTCATGTTGGTAAAAATAGTTGGACCTCTATTTTTAGACATATGGGCGGAGTCTATTTTTAGACTACCAGTCTAAAAATAGAACAGTCGAATATTATTAGCTCTTAATAATATTTGGACTATAAACATTATCTTATCCTCTTGCAGCACTTCAGTTCGAGCTACGGATGTGGCACATGCAACTACCAGAAGGAAATATGCTTTTCCTATGGGTTAGTTGAGCTACTGCATGATGGACTTCAGTTAGAACTCAAGTGATTGAGTTTCGTGGAGTTGATTGAGGAGTTGATGGAGTTGTGTTCAGTTTGACTTAGTTGAACTAGTTGTATTTAGTCTAACTACCAAATACACTAGTGATGAGTGATGTGAATTAATTATTAATTAATTCACTAATTATTAACTCATAAATCAACTAAAGAATACATCAGTTAACTCAGTGCATGGACAATTCAGTGGAGATAAGTGTTAGAGGTGGGTGAAAGGGCGAGACTACTATTAGTTGTGACTATAGCTGTGCATGAGATTTGCACAATCATTGATTGAGATTGCCAATGAGGATTGTGTAGTACAATCCAAGGGAACTCGAACTTGGATCTGATCCATTCTCAACTTGGATTGCGCAGTAGAGGCAGGAAAACAGTGGAGGAGATTTGAACCCGTGACTTGTTCAGATCTGAGCTAGTTTGTGTGTAGCAGGTGGAGATAGTACTAAGTACTTGTGAGGAGTATTGTACTATGTATTGTTACATGTTCTCTATCATTATAATATAGAGATAGTTGGGGGTTTTCAGCTGTATGCTTTCCCCATTACATATTGTGTTGATATGTGTGATTGATGTTTCAATGTGCGCATGCGATTGTTTTTAATTCCGCAAATTGAAGATAAATGGTAGAGGAGGTTATGTATTATGCATGCATTCCGAAAATAGTGTATAATCAAGATAATCTCTGTAAATAAGCGTTATATTATTCAAATTTCTACACTTTCTTTTGACAACAATGCAAGATGGTCATGAATCCTCCTAGTGATAAACAAAGTGAAATAAAATTTAGTAAATAGTGAAATCTTATGTATAAATCCTAGGATGATTCCATCAATTTCCCCAAAAGCATGATTTTTTAGGTATTGGAAAGGGTTTCAAAGTGACACTCAAGGTCATATTCTTTGATTGGTTTGGAACCCATAAGATAATAAAGCATATCAACCAAGTATCACCCCCTTACCTAAGGACCTCCTGTAACCCCTCACTTCCTTTAACAACCATTTGAACGAGTTTGTAAATTTCGACACATAAATTCATTAATTCAAGGAAAGGAAAGGTTTGAGGAAGCATTGCTTAAGGGAGCTCGATTTCCCATATAGGGAAAAACTCACCCAATTGTTGAAAATATTCAGAGGAAAGGTTATCTGGGGTTTTTCCAGTCAATTCAGGATAAAAAAAGGTCTTCATCTTTTTCAATTAATTGTTTTTATGCATGATTTTCATCAAGAACTCCCTTTGAAAACATTCCCCTCTTCCTAGGCATCATTTGAGCAGGTCTTAATAAGGAAAAGGGAGTATGGTGAGGGTTAAATACTTGTATTTAGTGCTTTCCTATTTCTCCCTATAAACTTAGAGTTTTTACCCTTTCACTCGCTTTCCTTCCTAATGATAATGAGTGAAACAACATATAAAATCTACTCTAATATACCCTAATTAAGGAATTAAAGGTAACACACATGGAATGTAGAAGGAATTAACTCAATGGTACATGTGCCATTAACGCATAGCTAATCGCATGGCATGCATAATAACACTAGCGATTTCACTTGCAAACTCAAGTGGTTTCATGCCTTAGGAAATCTAGGAAAAACACAGCTAAATGGCCCATCATGATGGAGGGAAGTCTGGTTGTTTCACCCTAACTCTTGGTGTTAAATGTTGAGTAGGTAGGGGGGTCGAAATAAATGTAGATCATTAGATGTATAGTGTGATCTTGTGTTTGTGGTGTGGCACATAAGTTCAGGGACCCACACAAGGATACTTGATGGAGGGGAATTGCATGGTGCCCCATTGCAATTTACGATGAGGATATGACAATGATTTGTTAGCACGGAAAAAGGTAATAAAGCACTTATTCTATTTAATGCACCAATCTCCACACTTAATAAGGTTATGGTGAAGGATAAGTTAATATGGTGATGAAGAAGTTAATAGTGCACTTGTTACTTATTTTTGTATCATTTTTGTGATTGTAGGCATATAAGAACTCCATCATGTTTCCATACTAGGTGTAGAAATAAAAAAAAGTATATTAAAAATTCCATGGAAGAAATGGATATCTAGGATATCTCGTAAAACATGGATTTTAAAAGTCACTATCTATTGGAAGGGGGGCCAACAAAAGGGCTTTTAGGGGTATTGTTCAATATCTTCTAAAACGAGGGGTATTCTTTAATATCCCACAAATGAATGTGCTATAACACAAATTCACTAAGTGCATTCCCCCATGTTTCAAGGCATGGTTTCTTTTAAACCATTTTCCCAATTGAAGTTTTCTAAAATAAATCATGTGTGTTATTGTTGTGTGTAATTTCCTTTTAATTATTTTCTTCTGGCATTAACTATTCATATTAAGTGGTATAAGATCCAAGGGAATGTGGCTTGTAGAAAGAGGTGATGGCTACAAATCTCTGCACATTGCATACATGAAGATTGCCTATGAGGAAATAGAGGTCTAGCAAGGTGAAATATAACAATAAAAACAAGCTCTAGTAAGGAGAGCACCTAGTGTGCCTAGGTTTTTTGATGTGAGAAAATGGTGACGTAAGTGTGGGACAACAATAACACCAACAATTTTCTTTGTTGTAAGGCCTAATTAGACATATTTACCCCAAGTGTGGGGCAAACATAGGTGATAAGGAAAATGAGCATCTTGATTCCCTAACAAATTTTAGAAGAGAAAACGTTAGAGTAAACTTGAATAGTGAAAAATACAAAATCATTATAACAATAATATATATTATTTCTATATACATAATTCCCTTTTACTTATCTCTTCATTGCATCAATTATATTTATTAAGCTTCTAACCAATAGATCTGAATTTTATTTGATATAAATCTTTTAAATTTCATAACAAAATTAAATGGGGCATGGATAACGTGATCAATAATTAAATACATTCTAACTCAAACTTTCCTCACACCAATGGACCCCTATATTTCCTACACACAATCCCAACATAAAACATGGCACCAATCAACATTGACTAAAACCTACGAAATGATGTAACGTATTGAATCTGGCAACAACATTTTTTGGTAGACTACCATTGGGGACGTCTTATGCAACAACCGTCGAAATCTGATTTCGCAGGGAAACAACTACACCATTCCTAGTTGCCATAGTACTGCAGAGCACCATTAGCACATCCGCGTTATAACATTAACGTAACGTACCATGACCAGAGTATTATGGTGAGTCATTAAAAATACATTATTCTGTCACGTGGTTTATAAGGTAAGTTTATATAATTTTTGAAATAAAATATCACGACTACCATAAACTAATACCATAAGTCAAAGACATTAGAATAAAAGGAACATACACAATCAGAGTATTATGGTGAGTCATTAAAAATACATTATTCTGTCACGTGGTTTATAAGGTAAGTTTATATAATTTTTGAAATAAAATATCACGACTACCATAAACTAATAACATAAGTCAAAGACATTAGAATAAAAGGAACATACACAATTAGGTAATTTAACGTATAACGTAAGTCCATCTGATTTTTTTAATAAAATATCATGGTTACCATGCACTACTCCCATAAGTCAAAGACATTAGAACAAAGAGAAATGGTATCTTTTATAGATGGCTGTATAAATTACTAAACTTGTGATCATTGTTCATTGAAAATTACTTATATATAATATTTTGATATTTTTTAAAAAAAAAAAAAAAAAAAATTCTAGTGTTTAAATGTAATATACGTTTTTTAAATATTATCTACATCGTCGTGAATTAATAATAAGTTAAAACGATTTAAGTAAACCAATTACATTATCCTCCCTTGGTGGCAGGTATAATGTCTTTAGTGCGACTTTTTGGAAGCTTTTTCGGTGGCTTTTTCTGGTCAAATTTCTCTAAAATCCTGCAACAATTTATTGAAATGGATTTGTCTTTAGTGGACTTTTTGGAAGCTTTTCCGGTGGGTTTTTCTGGTCAAATTTCTCTAAAATCCGACAACAATTTATTGAAATCACAAGCTTGATGGGTAATCCCTTCACAATGAAAGTGTCCTAGGGGTTTTTGAGGGTGCTGAATCCAAATATGCAGTTAAAAAACCAGTTTGAATAACACAAAACAAGATTTCACCTCAAATTTTTCCGCTGGATTTCAGCACCGGAATCTCCAAAAAGTCGCACTAAAGACAACTCCCTGAAAAATAACGTTCAATATTACTGTCAAATTTTAGCTTGCGCCATTAACGTGGGCCCTCTTATTAAATATTTAAAAAAGTGAGACAAGCTTTGCTCTATTTCTACTTAAAATGTCACTCAAAGAATTGAACTCTTCAGTTTATATTTCAGAACCCTAAAATGCTGAGGCCATCATCAATGTCACAGACTACTGCGCAGGGTTCAGCATGACAGTTATGATAATATAACATTCAGAAAGTTTGCATATAGTAAAACTGTTAATCCATTAACTAATGCACGAGGCTTTTAGCCCTCACTTGGTAAAATAAGTGAAAATGGGGATGAATAGGAGAACCTACGAAACTCTTAACAAACCTGAAGTGAGACTATTTCTTTTTAGATAGATATTACAATTGAATCAGTTTCTTCGGAGGACCACAAATTCCACAAACAATTCAAACAACAATTTTTTTCAATGCTTTTAATGCTAAAATTGTTGTACGTATCCTAAGTTTCTTTCTTGTCCGCACGAGATGAAGCACCAGCTATACAGAATAAAGAAAAAAAAAGGTTGCGCTAATCACATGCCACCGGCAACATCCAGTTTGGAAAGAGCTGAAAATTCCCCTTCAAAGAACATGGTCTGGCTGATAAAATCTGCGTTTACATAATCGTCAAGCAGGATCTCATCCCATGAATTACCGTACAATGTAGGCTGTTCATAATTTTCGAAGTCGTTCTCCGAGTGCCAGTTTTCACCAATAAATTTAGTAGTCGAGTCCTCCTGCAAACACTCGGATATATCCTTCAAAGATTGACATATTGTTTTCTTAAAATCAAGAACGGGCATGGGGGGGATGCCGAGCTCCTCGTCTGAAGCCTCCATGAGATAGGACAGATTGACTGCTGAGTCTGAACATAGGGTTTGGTCTGAATATAGGGTTTGGCCCTTATGGCCGCTAGTAATATCGGGGCCAACATAATTGGAACATGTAGCGGCAATCTCCTCCTCCAGGCTTCTCATCACTCCGTTAAAGAGCTCCTCACTGAACGCAAATTCTTCTTCGTCGTTGTCATTTGCGAATGTTTGATCTAATTGTAGTACATGAAGAAACCGGTCTACTTCTTCGCTGTGGAAGCGTTTCCTCTCCCTAATGGAATCCGCCAGAACCTCGGGCTCCCGGTGACGTTTTCTATGCTGCACCTCTGTCATGATTCAAGGGTGGCCCAGAGATTGGAACAGGAAATACAACGGTGTTACTCGGACGAGAGGAGGAAGATAGTTCATCTCATGCTGCTCTTTCTTGATACGATAGTAGCGGATATCTGGATTGGCTATATATAAGGTCTCGACTTTATATAGTACTTACAAGGCAAATCATGCACATATAGATAGATAGATAGATAAGAGAGTTGACATAAAGACGAAACTAGATGGCATTGGAAGGGCAGTTAGAAAATCGAATGGTGTGGAAGTTTGGAAACGGCAGGCATGAATATTCCCGTCTACCATCTTGAGCTTATTGAATGTTGCTAAAATGTCTGCTTCACAACAAAGATTACCTATGAATTTTCGAAAGCCTTTTGCAAGACAAATTCCCAACTTTTGTTAAATTCGTGAGCGACCCCGAGGGGTAGGTGTGTGGTTATCGACGCGTTGTAGTGTGTGACCTACTCGCAATCTCGTCCGTTCGGCTGATCCAACTGCTTAAGCTTCTGGAAGATCTGAATTATGGTGTACAAGGGTTGAATGGTGGATGGACGTGATAACATAAGGCGCGCAAACGGTTATAATTTAGTCCATTCTTTGTGCGGCATCTTTTGAGCTACTTGCGTGTTGTTGCGCAGGGAATCTGGCTGTCATTTTACGGTTCACGAGATTGACAAATTTGTGTATGACAAGAAGGCACGCTTCGAATCTAGCTGCTTAATTTTATGATGTTTTATTTGAGTCAAATTGTTATTATTTTATATAATTTAAATAAAATGCGTTCCATACCCAACAAAAAGCATAACCAGGATGAAAGACTTCTGGAGAGTTGCACATTAATTCAGTATACAGTCCACTGTAATCTTTTAAGAAAATCGCGGTACCGAAATGGAATTTAGAAAAGGATGTAATTGAAAAACATTTACATTTTATAAAAAAACAAATTTTCAATGAATATCAAACATTCCATGATCAGATATTACTTTCATCCCTTTGTAAATGAGCTGTCACGTGTCCTTCGAGAAGAATGAACTGTTTTCTGGAGTGGGACATTTGCAATTGGAGACGCACGCGTACATGGGAATTTCACGCCCGCATTTGAAGATAAGAAACAAATACAACCCTCCTTCAGTTTAATTATATTTTACAGATGTTGAACTTGTCGTTTGCGCCGGTATAATATTTTACAGATGTTGAACTTGTCGTTTGTGCCGGTATGTTATCCACTAGGCATCACATCCTGTCATTACCAAAGGAAATTACTCTCATATTTCTATCAACAAAGATCCTAAAAGCCACCAAGCATATGATCTGAGAAATTATTTTATAAAATAAAATTAAGAAACGAGGTTGGTTTTTGACAAATCCATTTAAAAAGAAATAAAATTAGGAAACGATTCAATCGAGTTGTTTCTACGTCGAATGATGAGACTGTTTAAATGACCCACCTAGAAGATAGAAGTAATTTAAGAAAAAATTATCAATAATTTTAAAAAGAATGTATTATTATTAATAAGTGTTATTATAAATGTTGGAATATGTATTTATTAGGTCGATAGGTCTTTTTATGAATCAACAATCTTCAGCTTCGTTGGATCAAGTGAGACACTTTCAATTGTTGATTTGAAGTGTGATTGCTTTTTCCTAATATCAGTGGAGTTGCCTTACTGCTTTTTCCCATTCTTTTATGTCTGAAAGATATTTTTACTACTTTTTCCCTGCCAATTGTTGCTGCTCTTCTTTTTTTTTTTTCTTGGTAAAGACTAATTCTATTAGGTAGAAAATATTGTACAATCAGGAGAAGCAAGAGACCGGCAGACCGGAAATGATGTATCCATCAACCTCGGTCCCGGTAAAAAGATTCAAACTAAAGGCAACAGCAGATAGCAAATAATTACAAACATATCAAATAATCTTTACCCCATGGGGGTAGTAGCTGCAACGCATTGTTTTTTCCCTTTCTTTTTGTTGACTTTTGTCCAGCCATCCTGGGGAGGGTGAGCTAGGACAACTTGAAGACTGGGAAACTCTGATATCTGAAATTCCTTTTCGGATTCTGAGGAGGTCTCATGGCTGCGCTTCAGGGCGATAGCTGTGCCCGGGGAATGGCCCATGGTATCCATGGGAGGATCCATCGGCTGAGGTTCCTGGTCTGGTTCTGAATCGCTGTCCCCATCCTTCGAACCTGGGGAGCTGGGGTTTCCAATCGGCTGAGGAGGGCAGGGAGCCCAACGCTTCGGCTGAGGAGGGCAGGGAGCCCAACGCTTGGGCTTGGTTTTTGCATTGCATTTCACAGAGCAAGTTCTCATTTTCATCTCATTATTTTCTTCAACACTCTGCATTGCATTGGCTTGCCTTGTTTCTTTTTCAAATTTGATATTTACGGATTTCATTTTCTTTACACAGATGTAAGAGATTCAATACTCTAGGCCTGCATCCGCTGGTATTATCCACCGCTTCAACATGCACATTCGCCGTCAAAGCTTCCAGCTGGTCAAGCGGTGCGCACAATTTTATGAAACGATGCGCCGAAGCAGGAAACATCGAAGCCTGCTACACTCTGGGCATGGTAAGCGCGCCGATTCTTTAACCCCTTTTAGCTTTATTCCTTCCGTCCATTTTCACCAATAAATCAAACTTACTCTGTCAAAGCCACAGCCGACAGTGGAATAAACAAATAAAAGTCCGTGTAGCAGCCCATGAGATTACTTTCGCGTAAACGTTTACGATTCCAGAGAGCCGCCTTAATTTAATCCCCCTTCATGTGCAGATCCGATTCTACTGTCTTGAAAACCGAGGCGGCGGAGCGTCATTGATGGCCAAGGCCGCCATTTCATCACACTCCGCAGCCCTATACTCCTTAGCCATCATTCAATTCAACGGCAGCGGAGGCACAAAAAAAGACAAGGATCTCAAAGCCGGGGTAGCCCTGTGCGCCAGGTCAGCATTTCACGTGGACGCCTTGCTAGAGCTCGGCCACTGCCTGCAGGACGGTTACGGCGTTACCAAGAACATAGCCGAAGGAAGGCGCTTTCTCGTCCACAAATATAGTATATTTCCTAATCTCGATGATTCTTGACAAGTTTTTGTTAAAAGAGTCTTTATGACAATCCTCTTTGATGTATGCAGTATTGGGCATTTTCATATTGAAAAACAACTATTCCTGAATTGCAATGTACATTTAAATTTGTCAACAACTTTTCCTGAATTGCATTATAGAGTTTATGGTTTGATAAGACGCTGGGCTCCAGCTGTGAGGTAAAACTTAAAATGTTTCAAATCCGGGAACCACTGAACTGAACCACGAGAAGTCTCCTCCTCCTTTACAATATCCCCGCAATATCCCCTCAATATCCCCTCATTCTGCAGATTATTATCCGAGGCGGCGACTTTAGAATCTGGAAAATCCACCATGTATTCAACTTTTAGCAGATTATTATCCGAGGCGGCGACTTTAGAATCCGGAAAATCCACCATATATTCAACTTTTAGCTTGCAGAGTTTTTTTAACCACCCCAGTTTTCCGTCCCCCTTGGCATTTACTAGGGTTTTAACTTTTTGCGTTGGAAAATATAATTCAATATCTTACAAAAGTTCCGCTTAAATTTTAAATTCGAATGCCTAATTTTTCATATTTTAATTTCGAAATCTTCATTCATTTATCTCACGTCTCCCTGCTTTACATGTTCGTTGACTTGCTCATTTGTAAAGGAACTGTGCAAACCTCGCACTTCAATATTTATAATATGTTTCGGTCACGTGTACCTTCCTGGATGGCTATAATTCAAATTTGTAGAGCTTAATAAATTGAATGCAAAAGGTTAAGTTAATTTTAAGCAAATACTTTATTACTGATAGTATTAGATAAATATGTTTTAACGACAAGCACCTTTTGGTATACGTCATGTTTTAAGGATGGACGTGTATGTTAGGGTATAATTCAAATTTAAAATAGTAAAAATTGGAGTTATCTAACGAGGTGGAAGAATTGTCTGGACAGTGAAAAAAATTTCAAAAATCTTGTAGAGGCAGTTTTTGAATAGTGTTTTGGATGGTGGAAATGAGTGTTTTTGATGGTGGAAATGGATTCAGCGCCATCAAAAACGTCTATGACAGCTAAAATTTTGAAGTTTAACAACTATAACTTGGATTTACAAAAATCTTTGCCGAATTTTCTCTAAATAAAACCGGAACGTCCATAACTTTCCGGGCAACTCCTCTGCCTCGTTAGACTAATTGTTTTTAAAAGTGTAAAAATACATTGAAGGTGTGGAAGATTTGGGAAGATTTGTCTTATACTTATGCATATAACATTCTAAATGAATTATCATCAAAATATGTGAATTCTGGTCAAGATTTGGAAAGATTTGTATTATAGTTATGCATACAACATCTCAAATAAATTATCACCAAAATATGTGAATTGTGGTAATCCATTAATATATTTGTTACTATTAATTGCATGTGCATTACTGAGATAAAAATGTGAAAATCTTGATTTTTAGGATATATATACAGGTAATCTATACAAGTTTAGAACCACCACTTCAAATCTCAAATCCACAATAAATAAACAAAATAACATTATAATTTATGCTGCAAATATATAGGTAATCTATACTAAGACATCATAATATCCTGAGTAGAAGCATTGAATAGCTTTTAAATATCTTGGGCACAAGCATTGAATAGCTTTTGAAAAATATGGCTGCAACAAAACTATAAATATCCTAAGTAGAAGCATTGAATAGCTTTTAAATATCTTGAGCACAAGCATTGAATAACTTTTGAAATATAATTAGTGTACCAAAATATTGGAAAGCAATCTAGGATGGAATTGGAAAGCAATATAGGATGTAATTGCAAAAAATATTTTTATCTTTCTGAAAATATCTTAATGTTACTAAGAAATATTACTACCAAAACATTCAAAAGCAATCTAGGATGAAATTGCTAGAATGAAATTGTAAATAAGTTCGTTTCAATTAGACAACAACGGAGTTTCAAGGTGTGTAAACATAGATAACAACGAAGTTTCAAGGTGTATGAATTTTTATAATGAACAACATTTCTAAAAACAAGTGTGAACTTTTATAATGAATAGCATTTCTAAAAACAGCCACTGTAGTTGCTATAATATAATCTTGATTTCTTGCAGTTAAAATGGTTTTTTAACTGCATATTTGGATTCAGCACCCTGAAAAACCCTTGGGACGCTTTCATTGTGCAAAAACTAGCTATCAAACTTGCGATTCCAATAATTCTTGCCGGATTTCGACCGGAAAAATCCGCCGGAAAAGCTTTCAAAAAGTCGCGTTATAGACAACTCCTAATATAAGAGTCTTTAAAGTTTTTAATTATTATTATTTTTTTTTTAAATTAGTAATTATGATATATATAATTGAAAATAAGTAAGCAGTAATTTTAACTATATCAATAATGATGATATATTATAGTTTTGTGATGGAGGAGTTTGATGAGGACAAACTGCAATCAAGATATACATTTAAAAACAATTATAAATAAATTTTAATCAATTTAAAAAAATATTAATTAATAATATAATAATATAATCTAATTATTTTAATTGAATTTAAATGGTGATTTTTAACATTCTCTATTTTTAATATTAAAATGATTTAAATGGTGGTTTCTAATATTCTCTATTTTTAATATTTTGTTATAAGTATGTAAATTATTGTTTCTAGTTTTATCAAAATATATATATACACAACTTATTACATATAATAAACATTCATAAAACTAAAATATCATTTTTTACAATATCTATATGAAATTTAAATTTGTCAATATATATGGTATAGGGCATACATATTGTATCATTTTTCCAAATTTTAAATCATTTTTCCAATTTAAAAAATCTATCGGCCTCTCTTTGCACCTTTGGGGCAATTGCTAGTTTATTTATTTTAGGTATGAGTAATTTCGGGATTGTTTAGATTTGTTGATTCTCTAAATAGAGTTTATTTTTTAGTCTTTAAGAGGTTGTCCATTTTAATTAGATTTAAGAGATTTTGTAATTAGATGGTTTCTATATTGGTGTATGGTATGTGATTTAGAATTTATTTATCTAGTTATTTATATGTTTAAGATAGTGTGTCTATCTTGAGACAATATTTATGTACTTATATGTGTAATAATATTTGATTAATAAAGGGTATCAAATATTATTTTGGTCTCTATAAGATCTACCTTCTCATTTTAACATGGTATTAGAGTTCATCTATGCTTGAATCCTTCACAGGGGGGCTTAGGAACATGTACAGTGTAGGTAGTTTGAATGGACTGCTGTTATAGTTTGTTTATAGTGTTGTTATCGATTGTTAGGTCTTTTGTCCCATCTACTTAGGAAAATTTTTGTTAAAAGGCCATTTATGTTCTTTCCCGCCATAATTTAGTGTGAAATGGTTAGATTTGTGCGGTTGGAAAGTCCTTTATGGAAAACCAAAAAAAAAAATCAAAGTGACAGAGTATGAAGTGTCGTTGGTAGCTTCAAGGTGATGAAAATAAACCAGAAAATGTTTAGACTAGAGACATGGTGGAGGATCTTTGGCTTGAAAAAAATGTCATTCTTTTCATGTCTTTCGAGAATGGTGAGATTAGGTTGTAGAAGAGGTTTTCTAGGTTACAAAAGAGGTTTCATAAGCTTTATCATAGACACAATATGCTTGACCAAGTTTGAATTTGAAAGGGGTGTGACCTCATAATAGAGCTACAAACCTGAATAACACTCAATGATGGAGCTTTCAAGAAGTAATAACACATGAAAGCCTTGGAGTTTGAATGCAAGTATCATAGTTTCACATACAAGCAGATCAATTTGGCCACAAAGGGATTCTAGTAGGCACTAGGCTTTGGCAATTTCATGAAAGTTTACAAAGGAGTTGTGACATCCCTTGGTTAATATTTATTCATTGCAAATAAATTGTAGTTAATTAAAATGGATGAGATAGGGACATGGATTCTATTGCTTGAGGAGGGAGATTACTTGAGGAATTGGTTATTTGAAATATGAGTCATGGGCTAACCGAGGGGTTTTAATGGGATGACAGTGTATTAAATTAAGCTAGAAAATGAAGGACAAGCCCATGTATTTTTTTTGGGCATAAATGTAAGCAAGAAAAGGGAAAAAACTTAAAGGAAACATGCTCTATGCTATCGTAGATGGTTGACTAGCGTTGACCATGGAGAACAACAGATTGTTAGTCTATTGGGAGTAGGAGACATTGATGCAGGACGGTAGAGGTAACCTCAATCATTCTCAATAATGCGTAGAGGTAGTAAAAAAAGGAAGAACACATGCACATACTCAGAAATGGTTGGCATAACTCTCTCACCCACGCGTAGAGGGAGAAAGTTAGCAAAGTGATAATCAAAGGACACAGTGATCAAGATTTGGAGTAACGAAACTAGCTAAGAAACCTTCAAATAGGATTGTTGGTTGAGCATTATAGAGGGCAGTGTCTTGCACAAAGGTTGAAGAACCCACTAGGGAGCTTATGGATTGATGAAACTACTAGTTAAGGAGGAGACACTCTAGTACTTTTGAGGGTTGTTGAAGCACCATAAGTTTCTTTGGGGCTAAAGATTTGGTGTTTGACTCACTGGTGAAGTACTTAGAAAGGTGGTCTCTTTACCCAAATAATATTTTATCCAACAAATGAAACTTTGCTTCTGGTGGACGAACGTAGGGTGGTCTTCTGGCATCTTCTTTCATCTATTTGATTGTTGAAGATTCTCCTTGGAAGCACTCCACCTCAATCTTTGGAATCTGGCTTGGGGATGACAGCTACAAGTAACTGTGGTTGTAACTAATATATGGTTGGGTGGAGTGTTGAGTTACCAATCTTATTTGTTGAGAACACTTTAATAATATAAGTATACTCAACCTCTTGCATTTTGAATGTCATTCCTATGTTTAATGCGTTGGGATTAATGCCTCTAATGATATTGGTTCACTGTGTTTCTTTAATGCATTGATGTGTTGAGGAAATAAATTCCTGTGTAATGATAATCTTTGTGCCATGGATGAATAATGGTTTATCTCTAGAGGATCGATATACTTATGGATATTTAGCTCTTCATGTATTCATTATCATATTCTAGCACTAGTCTATTAATTTAGTTAAGTTAATGTCCACGGGGGGGAATCTAGCATGGAAATGTCTTGTAGATGCCTAGAATACAATCTTAGAAATAGTTTTTTTTTGTACTCATCCTGAGAATGCAAATTGGCCTAAATGGCTTGCATATAAGTATACTCAACCTCTTGCATTTTGAATTTCATGCCTATGTTTAATGCATTGCGATTAATGCCTCTAATGATATTGGTTCACCGAGCTGCATTAATGCATTGATGTGTTGAGGAAATGAATTCTTGTTTAATGATAATCTTTGTGCCATGGATGAGGAATGGTTCATATCTAGAGGATTGATGTACTTATGGTTGTTTATCTCTTCATGTATTCACTATTATATGCTAGCACAAGGCTATTAATTTACTTAAGTTAATGTCCGCAGGGGAAATCTAGCATGGAAATGTCTTATAGATGCCTAGAATACAATCTTAGAAATAGTTTATTTTTGTATTCATCTTGAACCTGCAAATTGGCCTAAATGGCTTGCATATAAAGAGATGGGTGGATCTCTGTAAGGTTAATCATGTCAGACCAGGAGATAACTCCTCAAATGTGATTGATCCATTCATTCAAGTTGTTCATTATTATATACAAGAGGGAGTGATTGTTCAGTTCATCTCCTGATGACTCTCCATTTCCTCTATTATTTATTTACACTAATTAAAGCTATTCACCCAATCCCTATGATTAGGTGTCAACATACCCCCCATTAATCTGAAGGGATGTTGGTGAGTCCAAGCATCGTTCTGAATCTTTCAAGCTTTTCTCTTCCAAGTGCTTTGGTGAAGATGTCTGCAATCTATTCATTAGTGGAACAATGGTGGAGATGGATTGTTTTGGACTCAACATGATGCCGAATCAGATGATATTTTGTATTGATGTGCTTCGTTCAATCATGGAACTTTGGGTTCTTGGCCAGCTTTATTGCCGAGGTATTGTCAATCATGAGTGGAGTCGATTGTACTTGTTTTACCTGCAAATCTTCAAGAATTTTCCTGACACGCACAATTTCTTTTGTTGCCTTAGCTGTTGCCACATATTCTGCCTCTGTTGTGGAATATGCTAGAACTGATTATTTGCATGATCTCTAGGAGACATTTCCTGATCCAAGACTCATAGCATAACATGAAGTAGATACCCCAGTTTCCTTATCTCCATCGAAGTCTGAATCAGAGTATCCAATCAAGCTGAATTCTCCCACCTGTGTATACTTGATTCCAAAGTCTTAAGTTCCCTTCAAGTACTTTAGAACTCTTTTTGCAACAGACTAATGTCCCTCACAAGGCTTTTGCATAAACTTGGAGAGGGTTCCAACAACAAACGAAATGTTTGGTTTGGTAGTAGTTAGGTAATTGAGACTTCCCATAAGTTGTCTATACTTTGTTGCATCCTCAAATTCTTTTCCCTCAATGGATGTGAGCTTTAAGTTTTGTTCCATTGGAGTAGTTAGAGGATTGCATTCAATCATGCCAAATATGTTCAACAGATCTCCAATGTACTTCTTTTGAGAAAGGAATATGGACTTTGGAGGTTGAGTTACTTCAATACCAAGATAGTAATGAACATAACCCAAATCAGTCATTTCAAAACCTTTCCTCAGTTCCTTCTTTAAGGATGCAATGTAACTCTCATTGTTCCCTATCATCAAAATATCATCTTCATATACCAAAAGATATAAAACTGCTTTGCCAACATTCTTGACAAACAAAGTTGCATCATCGAGATCATAATGTTTGAAATTGAGTTACAGAAGATGCTTAGTTAGTTTTTCATACCAGGCTCGCAGTGCTTGTTTGAGGCCATACAAGGATTTCACAAGTTTGCATACTTTATGTTCATGTCCTTTTACAACAAATCCTTTAGACTGGGAAATAAAAACATTCTCTTTTAGATCTCCATTCAAGAAAGCAGGTTTTACATCCATTTGATGGACTTTCCAACTGTTCTGAGCTGTTAGGGCAAAGAGTGCTCAGATGGTAGCCCATTTTACTGTGGGGGAAAAAATCTCCTCATAATCGACCCCATCCTTTTGTGAAAAACCTTTTGCCACAAGCCTAGCTTTGTGCTTGCCAAGTGAGCCATCAACTTTATACTTATTCTTGTAGACCCACTTGCAGCCTATTGGTTTGGTTCCCAATGGAGGATCAACCAGCTTCCAAGTGCCATTCTTTATCAGGGCATCATACTCCTTTTGCATTGATTCTTTCCATTCATCATGAGAAGCAGCTTCTTTCAAGGAAGTTGGTTCAAAATCTGTAGACAAATTTAATTCACAATCATAAGAAACATACATATCAATAGGTGAATCAAAGTCATCTGCATCACCTCCATTTTATTGGTTTGAATTTCTAGTTCCTGTCTTTCCAACCTTATCGGGATGAACACTTTCAAGTGTCTTTCTTAGCCACTTTGGGGGACCTTTCTCAGATGGTCTAGGCTGCTCCATTGATTGAGTTGGGACTGAATCAAGATTGAGTCTCCCAATTCTGTCAATCACATCACTCAAAGTATCATCCGTTGTTGGAGTTTCATGCGGGGGAGAGAGTGGTTCAGAAGAAGATTCCACATGTTGATCTGGTATAGGAATCCCCCATTCAATATGTGGAATCTGGTTATCAAACTCTTGAAATGATTTTGCATTTGCGAATCTATCCAAGCGATCAAGTTACCTCTCAACAACTTTGTCAATATTGGATGATTCAAGAAAGATTACATCTCTAGATACAACAAAATTTTTATTGACTTCATCATAGAGATGGTATGCTTTGGAGGTGTTTGAATACCTGAGGAAGATACACTTATGACTTCTTGCACCAAGTTTGTTTCTATGTACCTTTGGTACCAAGGCATACATGTGGAACCAAAGACCCTGAGATGCTTTACCGAAGGAATGTGCCCATACCACATTTTATAAGGGGTCTTGTTTCTAATAGCATTAGATGGACATCTATACTTTACATAGACAACACATAGAACTGGATAAACCCAAAACATCAATTTTACATTTTTGAAAAACATCATGGAGTGCACCATATTTAAGATTGTCCTATTCATTGTTTCAGCTACTCCATTCTGTTGGGGATTATAAGGCACAGTTGTTTGATGTTTGATCCCATGTTGGTGAAGATAGTTTTCAAATTCATTTAAAGTGTATTCTTTTCAATTATTAGTGCGAATAGAGCCAATATGAAATTGTGCATCATTTTCAATCCATGTATGAAAGTTCTTGAATGTTTGAAAAGCATCAGATTTGCTCTTCAATAAATAAACCCAACACATTCTAGTGTAGTCATCAATAAATGTCATCATATATTTATTTCCATTTGCAGAAGGAACAAGCATTAGACCACATAAATCTGAATGAATGAGTTTATGTTTTCTATGTGCTCTGGAATGCGAATCATGAAAATATTGTTTGCTATGCTTTCCTAGAATGCAAGCATCACATTGCTTAAATTTCCTAGGAATTGTAGGCAAACCAGTAGCACCATTTTTATTCAAAAGCGGAGGCTATCATAGTTCAAGTGTCCAAATATAGCATGCCATAATAAACTTGATCGAAATGTACCTTCTTCATAATGAGAATTGTATGAGAAATTCTGTGCACGAGTAGAGGTACCCTGCAGCTTGAGAAGCCTTTATTCTTCTATCCCGGTCATGACAAGTGAGTGGTCTGATGCTTTTCTCACCTCAAGCTTGCCATCAAATATATGAATGGAGTGTCCTTGCTGGTAGATGTGGACCAAGGACAACAAGTTTCTCCTCATCTGTGGGATATATAGAACATGATGTAGAAGAAAGTCTGGAAGACCAGGCAATTTAAGCCTGACTGTGCCAAGCCCTGATGGCTTGAGTTTTGATTTGTTTGCAAAGTATACTGCTCCATCAACATTGTCAGTAAATTCTTCAAAAAAATCTCTTCTAAAACTCATGTGGCAAGTTGCTCCTAAATCAAGCAACCAATCGTTTTTCCAAGAAGCAAGTGAAGCATTAAATAAGTCTTCATTTACTCCAATATTACAATGTTCCACAACATAGTGAGCGGATTCAGGTGCTTTACCTTTCTCTTTGTCATTAGTTTTACCTTTGGGTTGGTTTCTTTCCTGCTCAATTCCGTCCCAAGGCAACTTGCATGTGGATGCATCATGTGATCCATCTCTTTTGCAGTGTATGCAGTGCAAATCTAACTTTTCTCCTTGAGAGTGTTTGCCCTCCCTGCCTCTGAAATTTCTTCCTCTTCCTCTTCGACCACCTCTTCCTCTGGAAGAATCTTGAGCAACATTCTTTTCTCTATGTGCAAGGCACACAACCTCTTCAGAATACTGAGGAGATTTCTTCTTCCCAAAATCTTTCTCTCTTTCAACAAATTTTTTCACAAGGGAGCGAAAGGTAATATATTTGAGATTTCCATTTGCTTGCAATGACTCAAGATAATTTGAGTAAGTGTGATAAAGTGCCTTGAGAAAAGCTATCAGAGGAATATCCAGTTCAACATTAGTGACTTTGATATCATGCATAATAGATTTTACTTCTGATGTAAGAGAAAGAGGATCATCATTTTGTAATTCAAGGGTGAATAGGTTAATCATGAGTTGAACAACTTCAAGTGTAGAGTGTGAGTCATAGAGTTCCTTCATTTTTTGTAAGGCTTCGAAAGCATTTGAAAATGGCGAAATATGGCGACTCACCTCTTCATTTATTGATGCTACAATCAATGCATAAGCCTTGTTGTTCTTATTTTCCCAAATGGCGAATTCCTTGTCTGAGGTAGGTTGTTTTGGCTCTTTGTCTCCGTTTCCAACACACACTCCTTTCCTCAGCTCAATAAAAATGAGAGTGTGTTTTATTTTCCACGACCATTCTGGATAGTTTTCCTTGTCGGTGTGAACCACTCCCACAATAGATATCAATGAATGCATTTTAAAAATCTGTGTACTGCAAAAATACTTCTGTTGCCATTGTAAAAAATTGCACCTCTAGTGTTAAAAATAGTAGTTCTGGTGTAAAATTGGACAGAAGTATTTTATGGGGGAGGTGGTTTATGGGGAAGGGTTTATATGTGGGGGAGGTAACATATGGGGAGTATTTAATACCAAAAAAATTCGAAAGGTCATTTAATATTGTATGGAGAGGGCCAACAGTGGGTTCGGGCCCCATGGTGGTATTTTCAAGCAATATATTAAAAAACGAGTGAATATACTATTGGTGCTATGAAAATAGTGGTATTATGACATCATGGAGGAAACCAGAATACCAATATCAATGGCAAGTGGAGGAAACCGGAATACCAAAACCAAAATATCAAACAGTGTGAGGGAGGGAGCAACCGGATAGTAGGCAGCACATAGTAGGCAACATATGTTTTATAACAATGAGGCACAACCAGCGAGGAGGGCATAGAGACCACGTGTTGTGGACCTGGATCAACGTCAGATTCACCAAGACAACGTGCTGTGGACCACGATTCCGCTTTGCTACGGCGAGGTCGTGGACAGTGTGATAATGCAACAGTGTATTAACACGGAAGCAGTGGGAGGAGGAGTAATACCAGGTCAAAAATTTGGAGAAGCAAAGGAATACCACCCGTGGCCTTCACTTCGTCGGAGTAAAGAACTAGCAACACCTCCCTGATTTATTTGTCTCACCTTGTCTTGGACTTCACGCTCACCACATCATGACTGGAACGAGGGAGGCACATTGATTCTGATTGAGGCCAACGGAAAGGTATGGGAAGGGTTGCGTATAAAACTAGAGGAGTGGATGTCGCATGATATGAGCCAACAGTGGTATTAAACCAACATTGAATCCTTCACAAGCTTTCACGTAGAGATTTGGTACACAGGGGGCTATGGATGGTAAGAAATGCATGACAAATTTCTGAAGGTAGAAGGGAGTTACAAGGGCGGACTAGAATGCCAAAAAAGGGGTTGGCTCTGATACAATGTGAGACCAGGAGGTAACTCCTCAAATGTGATTGATCCATTCATTCAGGTTGTTCATTATTATATACAAGAGGGAGTGACTGTT